>JBAWJQ010006297.1:0-108561 GCA_037783105.1 Bactrocera zonata | reverse complement strand
TTGATAATAGAGCTCTCACAAATATTTGGTAGACGCCAAAAAGTTAAAAGTTGATTCGAAAACACTTTAAAAGTATTTAGTCAGTTATCAATCATTGCTCGCAACGGGAAATGACCTTGGCACATTCAAAAGTAGTAATTTCCATGGGCCACTCAAGTCGATGAGAATTTAAGAATTTATGGCCAGAAGACTGAAAAAAAACACAAAAACAATACAATGTGGGCCGGCCTTTTTGGCACTGTGTTATAGCTGCTAATTTCGTATGATTTTATGCACCTTCTGGGCAATTTATATGCGTTGCCAATATCCGAGAGCCACTGCAACATACAAATATGCGGGCATACGATAATTCACCGAGCGGCCAAAGGATACACAATATTAAGCACACACGCAAAATGGCCGAAAATCAAAAAATGCAAGCCAGTTGCCTTCGGTGGCCCGGTGAAACGTGATTTATGCGGCGCAGGAAGTAATGAAAGCTAGCCGGACTGCATGTCGAGCAGGACCAGTGTGGACTGGCCAAAGGCAGAGGGTAGAGGAAATCAAAGGGAACAAAAGGTAAAGTGTGCTGTGGCAGCAGAGCGAACCCAACCGGCCGGTAGTCAGTCGATATTAATGGCCGGTTAGTGAGCGGACAACATTAAGATAATCCATCGCTGTGCCGTCAGACGCATACCGACGAAAAAGTGACTATGCACAAGGACATCGCCGAACGGTGTCTTTTGGCGTTCTTTTGTCATATATTTTTTAATGGTGTTTAAGTAAATTTCCTTGTGTGTCTGACCAAGAAAAAACTTTAAAGTTAGCAGTTCAAAGGCAATATTTATTGCACTTCTTCCGAAGTCCGTATGTGTTAACTGTACTAGAAGTTGAATTGGCATGAGTCTATTACGTTTACTGTAAGTTTATGAGGAAGCTTCGCAAGGAAGCCGAAATCAATTACAAGACATAATAGTAGAAATATGGTGGAAGTTATTTGAGTTAAGAGATTGGAATTTACAGGAATTAATGTAAAGCAGCACGCAGAGTTCATGTATTAATCGGAAGTTGGGTTGACTGAAAGGAATTTCGGGGTATTTTCAACAAACTTAAGGACAGGCTGGTTTTCAAGCGTCATTAGTCTAGCAGATTAACCGAACTTAAGCTTTTGTGACAGCACTCTTTTACTCGCTCTTGTGGACATGTAGTCCAAGAGGCCTTGCATTGTGACACGAATATATGTTAGAACAACATTCTCTGAGCAAGTAAAGACATCAACAAGTTATAAGACCATCAAAGTGCTATGTAATAGATAACTGGATGCGGAACACAAACTAGATTTTTTGAGGACTAAAGCTAAACGCACACACTGGGAACATGCAATCTGTTTCAACACATATTTCTCATAATCTCTGTGATCTATTATTAAATTAAATACTTGAAAGTGAGTTATTCAAGCAAAGAGGAGGAGAGTACCTTTTACTCCATCCAAAGAGAGATGACATTCACCAACCAACGATAAATATATATGTATATGCTCCAGGGAGCAGCAAATGAGAGAAAATCCACGAGATTATGATTTAAATACAAATATGCAGAGCGATTATGGCAAGCAATGACCACTTGACCCTATAACTCATAAGTTGAAGAAAATTAAAAGTTCTGGCATCTGGAGGCCTGCATATAAATTTACAAAGCTCTCAGCTACGGCATAGCTAAAGGCTGAACCAAAACAAAGCGGACAAACAAATAAGCAGGTAAACCAGGGTAAAAAATTTGCCAAAAAGCTACGAAGAGGAAGCAAAAGAGGAAAAGTATGCGAAATAAATGTTTTTAAATTCATTGAAAGCAAAACAAATCTTGACGGTTATGTAGAAAACTGTTAATTAATTATTCATCGTAACTAGTTCTTAAGTAACTAAAAGTAGCTGGTTGCAGAAATTTGTTTAAAAAAAACTGGTTTCAAAAGCAACTGGTCCAAAAGTAATTGGTTAGAAGCAACTGGTCCGAAAGTAACGAGTTCAAAAGTAAATGATCCAAAAGTAACTAGTTGCAAAGTAACTGGTTGAAAAATAACTAGTTTGTGAGTTGATTACAGTTTTCCAACTAATTTGCAAGTTTTTAGATTTCAAAGAAATTGTATTTAATTTTCAGTTAGTTCCAAAGTAACTAGTTACAAAAGTACTTGTTTTTAAATTGAGAACCTTTTCAAACACAGTAAACAGAAAAATATGGCTGGTGTAAAGGCATGTTAGCTACACGCAACACTGTAAACAATTCCAGAGTCAACATCTACGTAGATAGCCAAGCAGCAATCAAAGCAGTAACTTCGTATCGCATATCGGTCAGAAGTGTATTAGGAAGCAGGCCAGCTGTAGAAAATGTTGCCAGAAGTAGGCAACTTCACTTCTACTGGATTCAAGGTCACATAGCCATCGAGGGCAATGAAATAGTAGACGAAAAATACAAGAATTTCAACAAACTCTTCACACCCAGTGTATGTATATTCAAATTCGCGTCAAGCGGAGGCATCTCTTGGACCTAGGAACTGAATTCCACCTGGTATCGAAAGTCCTAAGCGCCAATTGCGTTGTTTTCAGGCAAGTCAAGTTCTAGTGGAGAGGTCGGGAGTGGTGTTAAGCTTTCTGAAGCTCCACGGAACACAGTGTCGAAGAACTGACAGTCAGTGCTTGCAGCTCCAGGCGAAAAGCAACAGAAACTTACGAAAAGTAAAAAATTACTCGTCGGGTATAGTCGATGAAGCGGAATGAGACGCAGCTTAGTTTTAAAGTTTCATTGTTACTGTTATAGGAACAGATACATTTAAAGGACTACGACTATAACGAAGCAGGTGCATTGAGGTAATTGATCTCATCTGAATCGTGTTGAAGAAGGTGAGGTAATAGCAGCTCGACACTTTTTCTTTGACTGACTTGATTGTGCTCAGATTGAGCCACCTTAACAGTTTTAAGCAGGCTTGACCGACTTCGACGATACATAAGGTCTATTGGTCCACACCTAGGACGGGGTCCGCGTGATTTCCGCGTTGGCTTGAGTCTAGAGACCTAGCTTACGATATTTTTATGATTTTAAATGACGCCATTTTTTGGGGCGTGATAACGACCTAATCAGTTATGAGTCTAAATTAGTCCAATATATCATACATCATCCAATATAGCATACATTCTGGCGCTAATTTGTTGAAAATCGCATCTAACTAATTTATACAGGTAAATTTTAAGTGGAATATTAGTGGAACCCGTTATGAAAATTTGCCAAAATGTGTTTGTGTAAATAAACAGGAGGATAAACATGTATGCATAATATATATTAAATGTAAATATGCTTATGTAAGTGTGTGTGTGTATGTTGTGATGACAATCACAAGTCGAGTGTAAAATGTAAATGACAACAGAATTTTACCACACTGACACATAAATATTGTGGCATAAATACATTATATGTAAATATGTGCATACAACACAAATATAAATAAGTGTAGATGTGTGTGTGTGCACACAGACGATACATATATGAGTAAACATGTGCTTAGTTGAGTTCCTTTCAACACATGCCACACACACACATGCACACATGGTATGAATAAACATAAAGTAGCAAGCTTGTGCGCCTAAAATTATGCTAACTCGCCTTAAAATATGCAAACATACGACGATAAACACCCGGCACACACTTCGACAGCAAGCGAGCGAATGTTTCTGCATAAACAGACACAAGTATAAATAATTTCGAATTATTGTCAGCATGCTTAGTACCTTGTGCTTGCAACATATGATTTGTAAATGAAATCTAATAATAATTAATGCAATGCAGTACAGTTATGAAATGGCAACAAAAACAAAAACATATTTGGGTAATTTTGTTGCACGTGCGTCCACGTACACATAACTTTACATGGAAAACTGGGGGGGTTCGGTACAAGACAGTAGGAGGTTTAGTTCGGATTAAAGTTCCACACTGACTAGGGTTCAGGCTTTCGAAAAAAAACATGGAAAACTGGCTGTGAATAAATAAAGATGGACTAACTTCGAGTGGAGTCGAATATAAGATACTCTTGCAGATTGCAAGAACAGTGATCCTCTGAAAGAAAGCCAGGTGATTGGAAAAATTATTCATAAAAAAACCATTTTGAGTAGTAGGGAATTTATGAACCACTGCCACCGAGTTTGGTAACATGAGAGATCTTACTCAACGGCAACGGAGGTCGAAACGATGAAAACTAACGGTAATTTAAAAAAGATGCGGTTTTTTCTAACGATAGACCAGCTAAACTTTGCTAACACGTCCGAAAAAACGATTTTTGGTTGTCTTGATGTCTTCAAATTATGTCTCCTTAGCGGTGTAACCTTCTCATTCGATTCATTTCTGTCCAGGAGAGCCAGGAGAGTTTGCTAACCAGAAGAAGTCGAACAGGATATAGTGGATGGGGCAGCAGATCGTAGCTTAATTCAACCAATTTAACCGTGGCACAGTCGGTAGTTCGGTGTGTGACTCGGTGCGTTGTTATGGTGGAAATTTTGGTGTTTTCTCTGCAATTTGACGTCGAATCGGTCCAAATATTTGACTTTGTGAAGTCCTGTGAGAGTTTTCCCCATTTTCAAGTAGTCGAAGTATATCACAACTTATGAACCCCAGAAAACGGTAGTCATCAACTTTCGGATCGAAAGACAAGGCTTCGTCTTTTTACGAGCACTTTCGTCGGGTGAAATCCCTTGGCCCTGGTTTGTACTATGTATCTATACTTCGTCGAAGGTCACGCAGCAATGCAAAAACTTCTTCGTATCGCACCACTACGTCAAAAGCAGGGGATTGTTGGTCTCAAGAAGTGAGTCTAAAAACTTTTCGAGCGGTATGAATACATTTCGTTACAATTTGAGAGAGATCGACACTTAAAAACGGCTGAGAAACATTATTCTGGCCAAATCGGACCGGTTCCGGTTACATAGACCCGACTGTCGTGGGAACAAATCGTTCTTCTTCCACCATATGCATTTCAGAAAAGTAACTGTAAGTTTAGCAGAGTCTCAATTTTCTCACTGGACATTGAAGTAGAATTTCAAAACGCGAGACAGAGAAGGAAAAAAAGAGGTGTGCTTAGGCTTTCCAACAGAATTTCTAATCAAAGGTAACAGGAATCGATTGAGAACCTAACCTCACTACGGGAATGCAAGTAAGACGTTTGCCCAGCGCCTACTATCACTTAGCCAAATGACTCTAGCGAAACCCTCTTTCATTTCTCATTACTCGTTGGTACCAAACTCGAAGCCATTGTCGCCAAATTGAACTAATTTCATGTCATCGATGGAAGCACAGTACTCAATAGCAGCATTTCGGCTCCAACAAATATTCGCACAACTATTGAGGAAATTAGAAAATGCCCGGCATTTACAAGCAAACTAAATTACAACACCTCCAAGTAGCAAACAATACACACACAACTGCAGACGAGTGCATAGCAGCGTCCGTGTTTTGTTCGGATTATACAAGAAATTGATAATTATTAGGTTGATTGGACAGCTGTGAAGCTGCAACAATTCCTTCTCCCACATTTATGTTAGTGTGTGTAAGTGTGAACGCCTGTGCTTATGCAACAACAAGTTGTTTATTTGGTTTACCTCTCATATTCGTGGGCCATTGTTATTCGTGTCACCACGAAAGCCTCGAAGCCTAACAGCTTCACCGGTCGCTTGCCATTCGGCATACCATGTACGTTGTGTTAATTGATTTTCCTCTGCAATGCCTGCACTTTTGTTGCAGCTGGAGGCAAGAGGTGCAGCTGAGGATAACCACTTTCTGGCTTCGATTGTCGCCCGAGTGTTTGGATGGTCGGTGCCGTTGGATGCCTAAAGATTTAGATAAGATACATAAATGTATGTAAGTGTGTATGTGCGTATGTATGTGTGGGTAAGGGCATGGTAATGTGGGATATTATTATTCTTGCCGATTATATTAAGCTGATTGGAGCATTGCGAAGTGAGATAGAATTTGCTCAACACTCGCATGCATTTACTGTTATAACTAGCTTGCGGTTTTAAGCCAAAGATGAATCAGTTCCAGCTTCATTATAGCAAATATCCCAACATATAACGTGTAATGGAATTGTCGTTGAGCTTAAATGAGCTCAATTATGATTATTTCGGAGAGTATTAAATAAAAAAATAACGCTTCAAGATTGCTGAAGGAACGAAACAGTAAAAACTCGATAAAGAGATTCCAAATTTCATCAGCATCAAAACCAAAAAACTTGTTGTCAGAAGTCTGGACGACGCATGTGGAGCTTTAGATTAGTAGAAAGTATCTGAAGAGAAAAACTTTCTTGGTTGATGTCGTTGGAGAGATAAAAGATCAGCTGTAGGTTTCAAGGCGAATATATCAAGTGATGGACCAAAGAGCTCTGCGAAACCTAAGAGTAGAGGAAATGAAAATTCCTGGTTTTTGTAAAGAATCAACCCGCAGTGAAAACCGTGTGAACTGCTTTAAAATGGTGTAAATTGGAACTTTGAAAAGTGTCTTGGTAGAAGACACAGACAGATAAATATCAATCACCAAAGTAAAACCCCTTTCTAACCTCTTTTCATGTCCCGTCAAACCCACTCACCAAATACCCTTGAAAACTGTGCTGAAGTAATTTGGAGGAATGGTGCCGAGTTAAGAGTCCTTGGCCGGATAACAAACGGGGTCTGTCCCGGTTACTTTTACCCGACTGTTATGAGAACGGTTACAGTTTTCCTATGGACCGACCCGACGAAACCGCTCAGTTTATTGAAATTGAGTCCAAATCTAATCACGCTTGAATGCTTGTAAGCTGTTCAGCTCTGAACTCTCCTTTGCTGCTCGCACAATGGTCGGGCCTTTCTAACCTCGTTGCATACCCCAGCAAACCCACGCACCAAATACGCCTGTTATTGTTGTTGTTGTAGTGCCAGAAAACATTCCTGAAATTATTTCGAGGAATGATGCCGGGTTGAGAGTCCTTGGCCGGATAACAAACGGGGTCCGTTCCGGTTATTTATACCCGACTGTTATAGGAACGGTTACCTTCCCCTATGGACCGACCCTGTCGAGGCATTTCTCTTTTGAACCTACCGTTAAGTGACTGCGTTGAAAATTCGCTCAAAATGGTCTAAATTTTTTCTACAACAACCGGAACACGCTTTTGTAACCGGAAGAGGCCTTGTAACCGCGATTTAGATTCGGTCAAGATTTATTTTGGAATGTTATCTCGATAGATTTCCTTATAACTACTTGCCTGATGTGAAAAGACTATAACGCAAAGACCTCCTCTGAACCCCGATAGGAAACGACCATAACCTCAAATTGTATTTAGAATAATTGTCATCTTTCAAAGCGAGGAAACGACTTTAACGTAATAATGGATTGGGTCGAAATCGTTTAGGACGTTACAGCGCCAATCACGGACCTTAGTGGCGTTGCCAGATTTTGCACTGAAAGCAACCTCCTAAATATGCCGTTCCCATGACAATCAGGTCTACGTAACCGACACGTATACGTAGTCGACCTACGTGTTAACTCGGCAGCATTACTCCAAATTACATCAGAGTTGTATTCCGCCACTAAAACAACAACAACATCTCACGTAGCATAAAAAGGAATATGTGTAAACTGAAAAAGAGTATTAAGCAACACAAAGACAACCTGGCGATATTAAAGCCTTGTTTCAAATCAGTCAATCTACATTCCAGAATAAATCTAATCTCAATTTTTGCAATATATGTATATATTTTAAAGCAAATATTGTTCACTTGTAAAACTACTTTGAGATAATTACTTTTCTCTTTTGAATGTTTTTCATATTAAAGTAAAAAAAATGCTTTTTTTTTGAAATGAAATTTTCAAAAAAATATAAGCTAACCTCAAATCGTTCATTTAAAAACATATGTACATAAGTATATAAATTTCAAGTTAGTATTATTGCGTTAAAATAACGGAATTTATAAAGGAAAATCAGTAAACCACCTAACAGACGACAGCAGAATTACAGGGAGTTAAATATATTTTTCAAATTTTCAACAAAAAAAAATCAAATAAAATGTCACGATTAAGCTACGCTGCGAAAATATGGATGCAACCGCATCGATTGGCGAGCAACTTTACAACGCTGAAGCGAGTAATTTCCACCACAGCGCCAAAACCGAACTTCAGCAGCCACGAAGTGCCGTTAGCCAACGAAGCGGTTAACGTTTTAGCGAAATCCGAGGTGGTGATGGATCTCAATGGAGCCGACAAAAGCAATAATAATGATCCGCCTTTAGACGAGGAGAAACCGACTTCAAACAAAGAGGAAAAGCTGCCCGAAATGACAATTGTGGACATAAATAGCGGCTATGGACGTATGGACTTCGAAGATCGCATGGCCCATATGGACCTGGAAGAACGCATTAACGAAGCTAAACAAAACAATAGCCCAGTGCTGCCTTTGGTGCGAACAATGCCGACGGTGATCAATATCGATGGCTACGGCGACGATATGATGTACGAAGACATGCCTGATTTGATTTTGCCGCGGAAAATGTCCACAAAAGTAGCTGAACAAACTGAAGATGCAGGAGCTGCGAAACCACTTGGCGATAGTGCTGTTAGTGCGATGCCAATGGCGGCTGAAACAGTGGCAGTTGCAAAAGAGCTCAAACAGGAGACAATAATAGACGCTGAAGAAGCAATTAAAGCAATTGGCGTGGATAATGCAACCAGTGAGCAGAAATTTGTGGCAGCCAGTCCAACTGCAGCAAAAAAATCCATCGACGATGTGGAAGTAATTTGCGAGGCACCGGTGGACATAGATGCCTTCGCCAATGAGGAGGAGAAAAAGCAGGGCACTGTCGACATTGACGCCTACGGCGATGATGAGCGCTTCAAATTGCCACCGATACCGAAGGAGCGTAACAATGTATTCGAATTTAAAGGCATCAAGATCATTATGCCCAAGCGTATGCTGCGCGATTCAACTTATCGCTACCGCTTGGATCCAAACGATAAGGACAAGGCAGACGATATGCAAATTTGCGTTTATGAGAAGTGAATCTACAAATGTTGCAAGGATATTTTATGCAATTATTTTTTTCAAATTTTTATGTCAGTTTGTAAATATCATGTCATTGGTAATGTATTTTTAATAAACTTAACTGTTTAATAAACATAACAAAGCTCTGCAATATAGTAACTTATTACTACAAAAAAAAACTATACTGTTATATACTGCTACGTCGTATGCGTCTTAGGTACGTAGCTTCTTTGTCAACTGTGCGCTACTTCCTACCTTTTTACGTTTGTCCTTTCCACTTTCGTCGGTTGGACTTTTGCCCTCTTTCACTTCACGATTTATTTTGTAAGCCGCTGTCATGCGTTTTATATTCTCCTTGTGCACAGTTTCGTGAATAACTATACGATGTGGATAATCTTTGCCCAGCACACAACCGTATTCGCGTTGTGCGCTCAAAGTTGCCTTCCAAGGTTCATAAATACACCCTGCTGGGTACTTGGCAAGTTCAGGTACATATTTTCTTATGTAAGCGCCAGTTGGATCGGTTTTCTTGCCGAAAGCAACCGGACTGTAGACACGAAAGTATTGATGAAAGAATGCTGAGGCTGAGAGCCACATCCAATTGCCGGCATTCAATGCCCAATCCTGATCGAGCAGTAATTCTTCGAATACTTTTTGGCCCTCCTCCCAAGAGATCCATAAATCACCACGTGTTAGAAAGCATGCAACAGCGTGACGCGCTAAATGATGGATCCAACCCTCCTGACGCAATTGACGCATTATGGCGTCTATAAATGGATAACCGGTACGTCCATTCAGTCCAAGCTGATAAATGTGCTTCGTTGGTTTCCCATGGTATTTGCATACAGAATTTATTACCCAACATACGATCGAAATTTGGCTCAGACGCTGCGGCTGTGTAGTAAAATTCACGCCAGAGCAATTGTCCTAACAATGATACGGGTGGTTTGGAATGTTTGGTTTGGCGCTTAAGTATCGACATTAAACGCTGATGAAACAAGCGTGCGCTGAGGCAACCAAACTTCAGGTAGGGGCTGAGAACAGTTGTGCTGGGTTCAAGCGAATTTGGTGCAGTATTTGGTTTCTCAAAAGCAGCAACCCATGATTCGTTGCTCAACGAAGCATCCAAACGACGTAAACCTTCCGTCTCGCCTGCAATAAGATTTCTATGCAAATTAACAAAGACTTTCTAGTCCTGCAAGTACTTACCGCCAACAAATTTGTTTTCTCCTAACTCCTCGGGCCGCTTCACAAGTTCATCTAATGTCGGATATGCATAGCAATTCGTGTTTTCTTGCTCCATTGTATCCTTTGGGGGCTTTTGTTCATCTGACAATCTCTCGGGGTTCGCCACCGGCAATGGCACATTTAATTTTTCGACAACGCTTAAAAATTTCTGATATGTTAGTGGCGCATTGCCACCATTTCTTTGTATTACTAAATCTGGATTATATATGGTATGTGAGCAAAATGCATCCACTTTTACTCTTGCTGCCTTGGCCAAACGTTGAATCTCTGCATCACGCTTCAATGCATATGGCTCAATATCACTTTCAAAGGTTAGTAAACTCACACGCCACTCCTTAAAGATGCGTTGAAAAACTGTAGCTGGTGTACCGCGCACCACATATAATTGCGTATTTAGTTTCCGTAAATTTGTGTCCAAGTCTGCTAGTGTTTGTTGCAGAAAACGCCAGCGGTTCGCGCCAACGCGCAACCATTCCAACAACGCAGTATCGAGGATAAAAATCGGTCGCACGCAATATTCTGTGGGTTGGCTTACTGCTGTGGAGAAAACAAGAGCCAATGCTGGGTTATCATGTACACGTAGTCCTTTGCGAAACCAATGCACCAATGTAGTTTTTGACTCCATGGCTCATTGCCGGAATTAAATTCAAATTTAAAAATATTTACGCGAGAAAAATACACTTGACTCTGTCAAATAGCGGAACAAATAACAGCTGTTCTTGTAAATTGCATTCCAATTCCAATTGGAAGTATACATGAAACTTGGCAGCACTCTTCCCTTTATACGGGACTTGTTTCTCAATATCAGAACGCATTCCTTATGTAATTTAAATTGCAGCTCACTTTTAAACTTATTAACTTCATTATACCTCTTATTTAATGGTTTTTGGTTTACGTAAAAAATTAAATTAGCATCTGATTTTGCATCGAAACCTCTCGCTGAATTGGAAAGAAACAACACTGTTTGTATTTACTTGCGTTTGCTTTAACAGCTCATTCGTGAATTCCAATCAGCTTTGTGGATTTTGACGTTTGTCTTCCAATTTGACAGTTCTATGTTTTTTACTTTTTCTTATTTGTTTGCAGATTAATTTTCGTTGAACGGCTTCCAGTTGATTCTTGTACAGGTTCTTGTTCCCGCAGCTCATATTTCATTCAAAAAATTACAGTTTACACCGTTTAGCAGTCGAATTAAAGCAAAGATAAGACGAAAAATCTTGAGCAGAAAGTTTTATGCAAAAGAAGTGCCTGAAATTCGCCTTTTAAATGTTTTTATTAGTGAATACAGCAACGGTTGCAAAAGTGTAGTGAAAGCGGTGAGCGTGTGTGCCTAGCGTACTGGCAGATACTGGAAAACAAGAAAAAAATTGCAAAAAGTGACGCGGGAGCAAGCCGATAAAATATGTGTTTTAAATGAAATAGAAATAATTACAAAATTATAATATATACTTTGCAAAGTGCGTATTATGTGTGAATGCATAAAATATGCGTATCAACTTGCAATTAGCTTATTTGGGCCTGCTATCGGTGACGTGTATTTCGAGGTGAGCGCAAAATTTGCTGACCATACACAATTGAATGCAATACATATGTACATACACATATATTAAAATGTATATTCAAAGAGGTTTTTCAAAATATTTACATGCCTGGTATACTAATGAAATAAATTAAATATTTTTCTTTTCAGTTGTTTTCTTTTCTTTGTGTTTCTCACAGAGAATGCTAAATTTGTGGCTGCATGTAGTGATGAATCGACAACGCTTCCTGCTGAAGCTGGCGCAGCTGTTGAGCATAAAGCAGCTGCTGTACCGCCGGCAATAGAGGCGCATGCAGAAATTTTACCGATAAATGAAGAAGTAGAAAAATTAACAAAAAATGACGGCGAACATGTTCAAGCGCCACAAACAGCTGCTCCAGCTGCTGCTAATGCGCCGAACAATGTTGTCGACGATAGCACAACAGAGCCAGTAACAGAGTCGGCTGAAGGTTGGCTGTTGCCAAGTAGTGTTATGTATAGTGCAAGTGCAAGTGATAATGATAAAAATGATATAATACGTGAAAAAAGTGCTGTAGTTATAAATGAAGCCGTTGAACCAGCGCATCAAAATGAGAATGAGGAAATGATCGCTGTTGCAGTTGAAGCACCTGTCTTGCTCGATGATGACTTGCAAAATGTGCAAGCAGAGCGTGAGAGTGTGCAGGAAAGGTAAGTCATTTTATAATCTATTTCTATTTAATTTCTGAAGAGTAAACTTGCATTTAATCACCATTTCACCCAGAACTTTCTGATTACTGATGAAATTCGTTCAGTAATGTTCTTTTATTATAAAATGTAGTATATTAACTCATTTTTATATTTTTTTTTTTTACAAATGCGACAATTTACTTGCGTTAAACGTTTTAAATAACCATTTATGATACATGTCAAATAATACATAAGTGGTTGCGTATGAAATTGATCTGAATACTTGTTTACATTCCTCATTAATAACTTTGTTGTGGTTGCGTCGTGACTGCCTGACTGACGCCCATTGTTTATGTAAAACTACTTCCCTCAATAATTGAATATAATTTTTCGCCCAATAATACATTTTTATGTTTGTAACTGCTTGTATGTGCGCGATATAATATTAATTCCACATTCTGCCCTCTTATCAAGCTTACAATTATAAAATTAATCCCATAATTTATATTTAGAACACTCGTGTCGCGTATCAAATCATTGAGGAAACTACTACAATTCAAGCTTTATTTCTGCAGACGTTCACTCGTCAACTTATTGCTAAGAAAAGTAAATATGAATCAATACAACATTCAGTAAGTAGTAAAGTCCAGTATGCGCTGCGAACTTCAGCTGATAAAATGTAATAATAACACTAATATATGTATACGAATGTAAATATATTTACTCATTTATCTTTTGGCATTGCAAACTTCACTACACTTTGCACTCAGCTAATTTTAATTAGTACCTATATATGTACATACCATTCATAAGGATACATATACATATGTACCTTCATACTGAAAGAGGGGCGTTTGGAAAGAAAAAACTCAGTTGTTTAAAAATATTTACGACCACACTTTAAAAGTGCATTATTTTTTGTACAAAACGACTGGCTGGCGAGCGGCATCTTTGTAGTACTTAAGTACAATTTGTGAATATGCACACATGTACCTACATAAGTATGTATGCATATCTCGCAATTATCGACAATTTCTTAATGCGGAATTTCGTTCAAAATATGCAAAATCAAAACCAAAAAAAAAAAAAAAAAAAACAGGTGAAAAGTTAAATATGAAATGCGAAAATGACCATTACCAGACAGGGATGAAAACTAAGAGGCCTGCAATAAGGAAAATACTATAAATATTTCTCTTGTTGTTAATGTGTGTCAGCAATCCTCAATATTTATAGATTGCCACAGTTCATTGGCGACTAATGAAATTTTGGCGAATATTTTACATGCCTGTGTGTCAAATATTGCTTTTGCCAAAAAGACGTAGCTGAATAAACTATTATTTTTCATGTCTTCTTATTTAATTATTAATATTTTCCGCAATTTCGTTTGTATGCCACTAATTAACGGTGTACTCAAAAAATAATAATTATAAAAGCTTGGTTATATGTGCATATGTTATAAATATCCTAATTGCATTGACAATGAAAACTTATTAAAAAAGCTTTTGGTGAAACAGCAAGTTAAATGTCTAAAAAATCTATAAAAAAAAACAAGTACTCATGAATTGATAATTCCAGTGAATAATTTCATAATAACTCCGACCGCAATTCCCAAGTTCAAAATTTGCTTGAATCCAACAATACTAAATGTCTAATGACGTGTTTAAATAAATTACAGTGAAAATACTTTATGTGTTATCAGGCAATCAGTCGTTTTAGATTGCCAGTAGTAAAACAACATTATTATAAAAATGTGTACCTACTTAACTAAACAGATACATATTTACATATGTACATATGTATGTAAATAAGTTGTTTAGACTGAATTGGAAGTAACCTTATCAACACAATGTTTCTTTTTCACATTAATTGTATTGTGTTATATTATATTTATGTGCAAGGGGGAAAAACTGTGCGCATAAATAATTTTATAATTTATTCCAGATGGTTTTCACAACTATTAAACTACTATTAAATTTGTAGTTAGCTGTAAAAGTTTTATAAAGTTTTTGCATTTTTAACTTTCGTAATTTAAAACTTATATTTTTTATTTAAATCAGCTGTTATCGCTGGAAGTAGAATAAAAAATAATAAATAAAAAGCGATGTGAAACGTCACTTCCATAATATTTTTTAACGCTCTTTTTATGATTATTTTATGTAAGTATTTCAAGTACTCTACTTATTGTTGCTAGTTATCTTCACAAAAGCATTGTATTTTCATTCATTGAAATATTGAAGATTGAATCTACAATTCTGGTGTGTACAACACACATAGGAAGCTTTATATGTATGCAAAAATGTATACGTAATTATATGGTGCCACTTTAATGGATTTAAAGCCTTCTTATCGTGCTATTTTTTGTTTGCTCAGCGTTGACACGCCAATCTTCTATTTGCATTTGCTGTTACCGTTCCTGCTATCGGCGGCGGTGGCAAACAATGCCTGTCGTCGAGCACATTTTTGCACACAC
Source organism: Bactrocera zonata (assembly GCA_037783105.1). NCBI lineage: Eukaryota > Metazoa > Arthropoda > Insecta > Diptera > Tephritidae > Bactrocera > Bactrocera zonata. The sequence goes on along the minus strand of JBAWJQ010006297.1, from coordinate 93,633 downwards.
CCATTTAAAAAACATTAAAATAGTAAATCTAAAGATTGTTTAAAGTTTTTTCGCAACTTACGTAAAAAATATTTCTGTTTATTCAATTTAATGTTCTATTTATTCTGCAATTCTATTTCTTGCCCACCAACAACAATGCAATTAATGTACGGTAAACGGCACTCAATTTTCCCTTGGTTTGGTGTTAAGTTCAAGGTTGCCACATTTGGCTTTCCGTTCGACTTCATGTCTGAACGTGTTAATGTGTATTTCGCTCTTTCGAAGGTCGCTGCTGTCACCGAAAACTTTTAGAAAGAAGCGTTTCACATTATTATGCGCATTTTAAAATAAGTATATAGAGTTGTGACGAAAATATTTGTTTGTACTTTGTTTTAAAATATAAAAAGAATTGCGGATATTTATTTTTTTTTTAATATTTTTCTTTTATTTAACTTTTTTTTTGAAATTTACTATGTACGTGTGTAACATTCTAGCTTAGATATTAGTTTATTTATACAATTTCTGATATTTAACTACTTGCTCGTAAAATTCGAAAATATTTCATCGAATTCCTTTATATGTATATTATTTTTCCAGTGGGTATTATGCGAACTTTTTCCGTATGTTAATATATATTTATAAATACGTATAAGTAATAAAATTAGTGTATATAATAGAATATGTGTATATGTATAATAAAATATGTGTAAGTATATAATTAAAATATTAGCATGCAAAATATTTTCAAAAACAACTATAAATTAATTTATGTTTTAAAGTATTTTTAGCATTCTTTGCTCTGACATTCTTGAGTTCTACATTTTCTCTAAAATATACTTAGACATACCTTGTATCTTTGTCACTAATTCCACCTAATTGTGTCAAACTTTTTTCACACTTTTTTTAAAGAAATCTAATTTTATATCAAAACTGTTTCACATTCTGTTTTTGGAATCTAGTTGTGCAGGCATTAATTTAAATATGTGTATATACCAGTGATTTGTTGTTGTTGTAACGCAGAAAACATTCCTTAAATATTTCGGAAGTATGATGTCGAGTTGTACGTCCTTAGCTGAATTCCAGATCCGTTCCGCATATGTGATCCATCTTTCTTGGCGACAGTTTTTGTAGCTCTTAAAGTTATGGACACTTACTCCGAATTTCGGTAGTAAATTTTTGTAATTTCGACTCGTTGGATTGTATATCCTTCCGTGATGAAATGGCAAACCTTACTGAAGAGAAATGTCAAAAGAGCGGTGTACTTTTGTAGCGTCCTTATTAAAGAATCCCATTATTGCTTGTAGAGTGTTTATTGCCTTATAAACTCTTACTGGAGTGACAATTTTTCAATGATGTTTCTTGAAATGTGGACCAATTCTCAACTTCGTAGACCCGATTGTTTTTTCAAACTCTTTCTTTGTATACCTTCATAATTTTAGTCATATAAAAGTGCTATCGATTGTCATCTAAAATTTCTCGGCGACCTATTGGGATTCCTAAACACCTACTCTCAGGTCCTCCAAATCCCAAACAACGTAATAAAAACGATGGCTTTTCATCTAAGATAGTTCGGAGACCTCTTGGGTTCCCTAAAAACCTACCCTCTGGTTCTCCAACGAGCATAATCGAAAATCTCAAACCACCTATGGCTAAAAATATATTATATAAATCCTTTTCACTACTTCCCAACCACCCAAAAACAATCTCAGCAAGGCGCTGCGTCCTGCTGTCTGAATTTCTCTTCGAGTAGTTCACTGACATCTCAACGTTATCGTTCAACATCTTCCCACACCATGTCACCAACCAAGAAACAATTAACATTTCTACCTAAAAAAACACAAAGTTTCGGAAAATCGAAAGCAAAATCGCCTTAATGCGCGCGCATGTCCATAACAATTTATCAGTCTGCCACTTGACCAGTAACGCCTGCAATTACCCGACGTTGCGCATTTAAATGTAATTTTTTATGACAACGAAATTAAAACGGTGAAAATAAAATATTTAAAAAAAAAAAACAAAAACAATGAAACACTAGCATGAAATGAATTGAAATTGCTTAAAACCGCCCGCATTGATGGCGCGACGCATATGTGAATTGCCGACAACAGCGCGCCTCCGCTGGGAAGGTGGTGGCGCTGAGCGAATTTAATCGCGCACCATTTTCACCCCTTAGGGATAAATGCATAATTTTTACAGCAGCATTTTTGCGCATAAACAATATGTGAAAAGTTAAAAAAAACGTATTGTATATATGTGTATGTGTATATATTGCCAGAGTAAAGGAAGAAATCTGCACTTTTAGCAACCCACATAGCGCGCGCTGGTTATACAGCGTTAGCGCGCGGTCGCCCGCACTGCTACGCGGCGCGCAATGGTGCTCCCACGATAAATGGCGACTGCCATGACGCACACATTTAAGCCACGCTGCTGATAACTAACTGTACGCCAAAACATGTGTGTATGTGCGCGCCTTTGTTGCGCGCCGCGTGCTTTAGTTCCAGTTTTGCGCTTCCAAACGTCAGCTTCTACTACATGCCACTAGACGGCCAACAAAGCGCTAAGCAACACCGCCACCAACTACCGCCCCCACCACACTGCGCGCGCACACACAACAACCTCTACTACAGTTTTACTTTCTAATTTTCTCGGTGTGGGCATTTCATTGATGCATAAATCGTTTGCGTTGGCTGCGCACCGTCGCCGCCGTCATCAAACATCCTTATAAAGGCATTTCACCAAATGTCAGTAGTACGTAGCAGCTGGCTAGCGCGGTAAGGGTAGCGGCGGCCGTCGTCCTCATTGCGGCCACGTGAGTTAGTAAATCGCCCGCCGTCGCGCTGCCGTCACATTTAATGGGAAAAATGTCAAACGCCAACGTGCCGCGGTTAAATGAAATATTGAAAACGCATTTACAGTCGACACCTGGCCTGTCCAAGTGCAGCGCACGCGCGCGCGCGCCCGAGACCGCTCTCAATACGCTTAGCGCGGCCGCCAACTGCACTCGTCTGCTTCTGGCTGATAAATTTAGAGCTCAACTAGCTAAGCGCGTTAGGAATATTACTTAGTATGGATATAAGCCGCGGCTTAACTGCTTTGCGCGCGCGCACACACACATATAAACACACATCACGCTCAGCCACTAACACACACACACAGATTCACCCACTTAAGCTAATGCACATTTCACCTCTAGGAGTTATTGTGCTCGCGCTTTAAGCTAATTTAGAGTGCAAAAAAGGAAGAGAGGAAACAGCAGCAGCAACAGCAACAGCAAACAGAAATCAATTTACCCGCAGAGTCAAAGGAATAAATCAAAAATATGCACACATTTGGCAATAAAATTGTGTGATCACTTTCAATTGTAATTGATTGATATGGCACGACGCGGTGCGCGCGCGCATGTGTGTGTGTGTGAGTCTGGCCGAGCGACAAGCGCAACAAGTGGTAGTTAACTAACGATAGCAGCTTCAACGGTAAATAGATGTATATGTTACAGCCACATTGATGCTTGTTTTCTATGCTGCTATTGTTGTTGTTGATCCTGCTGTTGTTAATTTCCACAAAACATTCATTCATGTATTCAAATGTTTATCTTTTGTGATTGATGTTGCTTTTAGTAGTTAATTTTAATTCAACGCTATTTGTATTGCACGCCACACACACACACGCTCACACATACTATCACTTCATTTATTATATGTATGTTTGTGTGTATTGAAATGTGTTTTAGAAAGGGGTCGTTGGGGTGTTCATCCGCATGTCCTCTGGCAAGTGCTTTCGAAAGTGCCATTAAACCACAAAGTTGTGTGAGAAATCATTCAAATTTCGGTAAAAAAGTATGATATTTGCTCCACTTCTCCTCTGTATCGTACACAAAAGTGGCCACTCGCGTGATTTTTTGAAGATTCGACTCATTAAAGCGACCAAAATGTTGCGGGAGGTGAGAACGGGAGGGAATATGAGTGAAAAAAACCAAATTTAGTTATAAAATTGGACAGATATTCCTGTTTCACACTTTCCTTAACATTTACAAACATATTTTCCTCTATAAATCCATTTTATATGCAGCACGGCTTCTGCACTTTCGTAGCTTACATTCACTTTAATCTGCTCTTTCGGCATATCCCGAGAACGCTTCTTGTTTTCTTTAAATATCATATTCGTGTCTTCACATAATCCATGACTACAACCCCATCCCATCTTTTTGACCAGGGATCTACAAGAGATTTTCAACTTGGTTATTTCATCTGTGAATATTATCCAAGTTTTGAAAGGCTATTCTCTTTGACTGTGTGACTGGTACTTCCTGCAACACCTTTAGATATCCATAATTGACACAGAGAGCACTAGAGAGTACCAGTTTTAGTAGAGATCAGCAAGGTTTTATTTGGTGTTGTAATTGCGGCTCGGTTACCTCTAAAAAAAAACTTCGCCGCTTCCGTTGGTTTCCTCTGTTGTCATTTCTTTTCCAGCTGCCGAAATTACTGTTATAAACTAAAGATTACGGCATGAGCTCCTCAACTGACTTTTCAGAACTTTTGGCGTTACATGTAAAAACTGTATCTTGTCTGTATGAAAGAAGACCATACAGTATCTTCTAATTAGACTAAATTTTACATTGACTAAGCACCAATAAAAATATAGATCGCAATCAGACAATTTTCTATTAAGCACTCGCTTAAACAGATCTTACAGGGTGGTTTGTTAGTGGAAAAGGGAGGTCGCAAGAAAGCCTGACCCAAAAAAGGACAATTTGTCAGCTTGTTGGGTTTGATGAAAGATATTCCGTTTCAACCGACAGAAGTCTGCATATTCGGCAAGGATTCTGCTGCTTCCTCTTTACCAAGTTTATGAAGCTAAGTTGTTGTTGTAGCCGAAAAAAGATTCCTAAAATAATTTTGAGGAACTTTGTCGAGTTGGCAGTCTATGGTGCCATATAAATGCGGGTCCTTTTCGGATACGTAGAGCCGACTATCATGAGAAGGTATGATCATAGGTGTAAGTGGAGTGATGAAAACTCCTACGATGTTCAAAAACCATTTTTTCGGGCAATCTTTGAATTAACTGAACTGTCTTGCCTGCTGACAACTCCATGCTTTAACATTCTGACGACGATGTTGTTGTTGTTGTAATGGGTACCTAATCCCGTTAGGATGGTTAGGATTAGATAAGTTGTCATCGAGGTCATCCAAATTTAGGGAAACAATCTGCTTCGGCGGGGCGGACCATTGGGAGAGTTCATGCGGGGAGTTCAACCTGCTACAGTATTCAGAATGAAGCTGCGCAATGGTCACTCTCGATTCTGCGACAACTCGAGCTTTTTGTCTGCAATGGTTGGTGGTTTGACAACATTCCCACAACAGCCGATTCTACGTCACCTGAATTGACCTGTAGCCTCAGCCAAGGTCTGTATTTTTGGAGATATAACTCCGTTTAGATCGATAAGTTTTAAAATTCTGACGATGTATTTTCTATTCGTTGCCACATCTCTTAAAGAGCACACCTTGTCTGACGGTCCCAAAAAAGAGATTTTCGGAATCGGAACATTCTTAAAAACTATATTGTTGAGGTAAGTCAAGATTTTGTAAGACTGTTACTCGGTATTTTCAGGAAGTCGAAGGTATGGATTCCATGTTTTCAATATATGGTGTTGACTATAGCCTGTTAGCTTAAATATCTAACCTTCGGTTGGAATTTCATCGACCAAATTCCGATCTTGACGATATTATTGAGTATGGTAAAGAACTCATCGTTCAATTAATCTGATTGCAATTTTTACAATCAAAAATTTCTTTAAAAATCAAACTGTGCTTCGGAGAAGACAATACGTTTTTCGCTAATATCTAAGATTATAGTTTTTATAATATTCTAACCTCAATTATTCTATTCGCTATTTTTCCAAATTTCCTACAACCAGCGAACCTGTCACATTTCGACCGCAGTAAATCATAATGTTAACACTCGTAACATTTATAAATGGTCGAGCCGCAGGCGTTGTGACCCTAACAACATTTTTCAATTAAACCCTTGCTTTAATGCCTTCCTTAAGACAATTTGTTGGCACACAACGGCATGGAATCACGTGACCTCCACCGAAGTGGCGCAGCAAGCGCGCTGTGTTTGATCTTCAAATATGTTTGTTGCTGTTGTTGGTCTTATGCGGCAGACACAACATGGCTTTTGGCGCTATTAAAATCGCTAAGCGAGAAAATCCTACAGACACAAGCGCCTTAATTACAAGGAATCTATGTACGTCGCGGCGTCGCTTTACACATTTACAGTTATTTATATGCCAAAAACAATTTTTATGGTTGGCTTTATGCTACCATTTTTCATGCCAAACTGAAAGACAGCAGCGAAGAGGTGAAACATTTAATGTTTCTATGAGTGGATGCAAACACACACACACAGTCATGTGTATATGTCGGCAAAGAGCATGTGTGTGTGGTTGTTGTTATTTATTTATACTCAACGGACATGCATTGACCTTTTACCAAGCTTCAGCGCCAGCCGCATAGCAGCCGCGGCAGTTGTTGACGCAGAGTTGCAATTTATTACACGCATAAAGTGTACCAACGCGGTCGCAATGTGTGTTTGTGTGTGTGTATGTGTCGGCACATCGGATTGCCTGCAGTATTGACAAACACCGCTGCGGGTTGCAACATTTCCAAATGATGTCAATTAAAATGTGCAATAAAAACAACCAACAACAAATCAATGTTTGTACAAACATAACAACAACAGCAAGTCAATAGTGCTCCGCATTAATTTAAACAAAAGCGGAGCAAGTGAAATAGTCTTGTTTAGAAAAAAAAGCGCAGTCAAAAACAAAGAAAGAAAGCGAAACAACAACAAACAACTGCGAAAGCAATTGCTTAATTAAATTCAATAGATCAGGTTAAGTGAAACAAACGAACGGAGTGACAGAATTGAAAAAAAGTGAACTTCGGCTGCATCACCGAAGCTATAATACCCTTTCTTATAGCACACACGCGTATAAAAGGATCTTTGTATTTATTTTGATCGGCCAATTTATATGAGAGTCTCCGACACGAACTCCTTCTGGATGATACAAACTTAATATACCCTGTTCAGGGCATAGATAAACAAATAGAACAATTCCAGCAGCTTGCTGGGCGCGATTAAGATGCTGTGATTCCTGTCCACGTAGATGAAACTAAGGCCTTGAGCCCTGTATGCAGCACAACAAACAGACGGAATTTGTCTCGTTGGAGGTTATCCTTAACCTTGCAAGGTTGTATCCTCCCAGTAGTAGCTTGGCGTGGCGCATTCCTGCTGCCTGCTACTAGTACAGTTCTTTCCCCACTCACTGCTCCGAGCGGAGCAACTCCTTTATGGTGTGGGGCCCCACCGTAATGCACTGTTCTGGCCCCATCATTATGGATGCTGCCGCAGAGCGGGCTAGTTCGTCGGCCAGTTCGTCGGTCAGCTCCTTTATGCTTCGGCACCCAGATCAGGTGTACACGGTTGCAAACTGACAGGTGGTTCAGTCTTCCTTTAAGCTCCCCCACCGAAAGCGATTTGATCCCATGAGCTGAGATCGCTTTTAGTGCCGCTTGACTATCGCTGTGTATAGCGATACGATAGTTGCGATGGAGATTGATTTCTGCGTACTGACTCATAAAAAAGACTTCTGCTTGAAAAATGCTTGGAAAAGCATTAAATCCACCCCGCCTTACTGTCGAGAATAACTCTAAACTTCTTTGTAAAGTTTCCCCTCTTGGAAGAAGGGCCAGTGATGTATCTTCCCCCAAGGCCGTGATTTGTTGAGAAGACATTATCTTCCCTTTGCCAAAACCCTCTACTGCAATAAACAGCACGGTATCTTTAGCTGCCTTATGATCACTGGAGCGGTGTGAGCTCCAGCATGCCTTCAAGTGCTGCTGTTGGGCAAGTGTGCATTGCTTATTTCCTTCCGGTAACACTTTTATGAGTAATAACGTCGTCTCATTTTTAGTGATTTCTGTTTCGTTACCGTAATAACTTGGTATTTAGTTTAACTTTTTCATCCCAGACATTAATCGAAGAACTGCAATTAGATTGAACAAAAAATCAAGAGATTTCGAAACTTTTTATATGTTTGATTGTCTTAACGTCCCTTTGAAGCCCTTCTTCTTCTTTACTGGTGTAGGCACCGCAATGTTAGGACCTCGGAGCGTACGTACGTGTAATACAAGGGAGACGTTTCTTCCTTCTATCACAACATGATCGATCTGATTGGTGGCTTTTCGATCTGGACACAGCCAGGTAGCTTGATGAATTTTTCTATGCTAGAACCTAGTACTACATGTGACCATATTTCGGGCCCGCCAAAGTCGATCAGCCTCAACACATTTGGGGTCGTTTCGTCATGGAGGTTGAATTTACCGACCGCTGCGCCAATGATACCTTCTTTCTCTACCCTGGCGTTAAAGTCGCCAAGCACAATTTTGACATCGCAAGTACTCGGCGACGAAGTGTCTTTCCCACCACAAATCCCAATTCGAATTTCCTTTATATGGCCACGGTAGTAAATGCCACAAGTATCTACTCGCCTCAGGCTTTCTCCCGTCTATCGCATTCCTTGGACAGCCTTTACTTTTACGAAGATGTCTGGCACCTACCCAATAAAGGAACCGGACATTTCGGGTACAAGCTCTAAAACCGTAATCCTTAACACGTTTGCAGGAGTCAAAAGGGCGGTCTCTCATCCGAGACTGTTTCCGTCTTTTCATTGGTAGTGGCTTTTACGAGGTGGGTCCCAAACCCAGCGCACAACCTTGGGAAGGTTGAAGGTCCGACTTCAAATGGCTGTTTTTTGGCTACCCAGAGGATGCTTGGTCTAAGTTCGGAAGTCGTGAGCTGCTTGAGTCATATGTAAAAAAAATCATTTCTGGTCACACCCAAGTGAATGGCGCTCAGGGAACTTTCATCATTTACGTGAACATCTACACATGATTCCATCCAGCTTGAAGCACTTGCGTCTTAACAACATACAGTTTAGACCTACTCCTGAAGAAAGTTTTATTTTGCATTAAACATTCCACTAAAAGTTGTGTACAATCCTGCCGAATTGATGGGCTTACGTAGGTAGGCTCGAAAGTACGTAGCCCTGGCCGTCGCGGGAACGATCCCAGTTAGACGTCTTTACTTACTAAGTATTTTCGACGTTCAGAACTTAACCGTACTTTAAAATTCTACCACGGCTCTTCAATGATCTTAGTCAAATGTCATGTTAACGAAGCTTTAATACTGAATGCAATGAAATGATATGAAATTCCTCATAATATTGTATTTGACAGCATTAGTTCTAGAAGTTTTGGTAACTCGCAATTTAATTGACGATCATTTCAGACGAAATTTCAAAAATTTTATAAAGAGACCTTGTGGAACTACACAAATATTTTCACAAGCCTTTCTATTACTATCGCGGCTGAACCCTAATAGGGTTACTAAGGTTATACTGAGGGACATCATCAGAGAATAATTGAATTATTAAAGAGTTCAACGCATTTTGCGACCAATTTTCTTATACTACTGGTTTGACAGCTGTCAAATTACAACCCTGAGATTTCGAAACCACAAATCGGGTGACACTGTATGAATGAACAGGATAACAAAGAGGGGCATGAATTGAAGACAATTAAGCTATTATTTGATTTATAATGAGCAAGTTTACATTTTTGTTATTGTAAATTGCCTGACTGGCCATTGTACGCATACAAAGCTGGCGGGAGGAACAGGCGAGTGAGCAATTCGACATAGCCTACGCTTTAGCTGAACTTTTACGATTACTTTAACGCGCCAACAACAAAAACATACTTACATGTGCAGCAGCGGCGAAGGCAGCGGTACTTACGTTTGCACTTGCTTACTTAATATACCCACATGCGAGTACAGGGGCCCGACACTTACCTGTACGCCGCGCTAGTACTTTCACTTTCATTATCAAGTCGCAGACAAAACAATTTTTGCACAAATACCGCAGCAATAAACGATGATCGTTGCAAATAACAAGCGACGATAATCTCACAAAATACATATTTGCCATCACCGCCGTGCCGTCCTTGCAACCGCCGACGCCGCACACGACACATGTGTGATCTTGTTTATTCAACGAAGCGCGACTTGTGCTGCTGCTGCTGCTGCCGTTGAGCGCGTCGTTTTTGTGTTGTCATTGGCTGCTAAACAGCGAAAAGTCATGATCATGATGACGAGATCACAGTTTAAATGCGACAGACAGCTAGACAAGCGGGCAGCCGGCACTTCGCGCGGGAGTACAGAAATGTTGACATAAAAAAGTCTGCAACTACCAATCTACAATCTTATGCGTGGACTGACGTTTTCGAGATGATTTGATGCTGTTTCCATTGTTGTTGTTGTTTCGATAGCATAAGCGCCGCCGCGCAATCATTCAAAATTTGCAATTACTCCGATTCGATCGCACAGCGCACGGAATTGCCGCAACGCGCTGCGGATTGGGAGACGCTCGATGGCAGTGATGGCGATCGCGATCGGCGCAGCAGCAACCCGAGGCTAAACGTGTACGTGTGTCGCGCTTTCATACCGCGCCAGCGCATTTTCATTTAAACTTCGCAAATTTGCGCTTAATGCAAATGAGCTCGAGCTCGGCTGCCTGCCGTCGAATTCAACTTTATGGCGCAGCGATCGCGATCTTACGCGCCGATCAACCGGCATACAAAAGTGAATCCCAAGCGGTTGATACTAGCTGGCTGGCTTTGCGCACACACAAGCGGTGCGCAATGCGCGATGTAATCAGTGCGTTGCTGCAATTGCTGGCAATTCAGTCTAGTGATTGCTGGCAATAATTGCGCTGGGAATTCGTTGAGTGACGCATTTTTCACGTTCGCCATTGTGGTGCGAAGCTTTATTTGTTTTATTTTTAATTTTCATGTTTTTATTTTCGGCGTTTTCTGCCAGCTGTATTATTTATGGCTGTGTTTGTTGCATTATTTCCTCCATACAACACATTTCCACGCTCTTAAGTCATGGTGCTGGTGTTTTGATCTACGACTGTGGCGCATTTTCCTGACTTGTAGATACTTAACTGCAACTGTCCAAGTGTTTTTGGGCTGCGTCGTAAGCCACTGAAGGAGGCGGCAATGCATTATGTATGTGGCGGTACTTGAGCTGGCAGTAACTGATTTTTTAACCGTTACTTGTTTTTCGTTTTCCGCTGCTGCCATTTAAACTCGACTCGTTGCCGCGCCATTCGCCATATATGGTGAGTTCACAGGCGCTCTGCAAAGCCAAACATTCGCAATTGATATGCGCAAGCTTAAACGCGGTGGAGAAAAAATCAATGAAAAACTTCGTAAAGACGCGATAAAAAATAGTCGAAAATACCCACCTTTCGTTATCGCCACACAACATTGCAAAGTAAACATTTCATTCATTTGTAAGTCGGCGGAAAGACAATCTGAAAAACTCACAGGCCGCCAGCCGGCAGTCGGCAGTCGCAGCAGCGGACTCCCAAAGCAGTCGAGATGCTGTGTGCCACCAACGCCATCCTTACAGCCACTGTCACAGCCTGCCCACTTTGTATTTCAAAGCTGCTGAATGAACTGGACGCGACAGCTATGTACAAGTAGACGGTTAAGTACACGAGTGGACGGACGGACTTACGGACGTACGGACAGAATTGTTAGTAAGGTTTGTTGCCTGCCTGCATCAGCCGGTTGGTTTTTTCATGCCAATTTTTCCTACCATCATCATTTGCTTTTTTCGCCTTTTTGTTTCACCTTATTTGTTAAGCTCACTTTTAGTTGTTGTTTACTTTTCAACTCTTCACTAGCAACTCCCGCCTGACGTAGTCGCGCATTTAGCGGCGACTTCACTCTTTGTTTGTATGGTATCAACATTGTCGGTTTGTCCGTCTTTTCATTTGACCGGCATCTGATTAGGTTCGCATACTCAGTCACCGGCGTCTGCCGTCACTGCCGGACTGCAGCGGACAGTAGGTACTTACTTGACTGACCGACCAGCCAGACAATGCGGCGTGCCATGGCGGCGGTACACAATAAAGTCGCAAATAAATTAATAAATCAACATGCAAATGTGGCCGAAAGGAAAATTCGTTTTCATTTGCGGGAGAAATACGGCCAAACCACTGTGACACAGCGCCACAATTCATTCCAATCCAATGGGAATACACCTACGGCCGCCCACCACTTCCCTTATCCGAACTTTTATGACTTGTTGTTGGACAGTGGTGCAGTGTCCAATGGGTTGGACGTGTCGTGATGGCTTAAGTTCAGAGCACTTTGAATTCTTCGACTTTGTGTAGTATGCTTCGGTTGAAAAGATGATCTTGCATTATTATCTACTAAATTTCTTCATACGAACATCGCCTGGAGCGAAGTAGAACACCTACAAAATTCTTGAGAACAATTTTTTTTGGATTGGTACACCCGAGTTTCAAAGCTAGAACCCTCCGGTTTCTAACCAGTTTTAAAATATTTGATTAACAAAATCACCATATTTTTCCTTCGTCATAATTTCAATTTAACATGTGTCACCCGCAATGTCTATAGTAATCTGCATAGAAAGAGCGAGATATGTATACGAAGAGAGAGAAAACAATTCCGAAAAAAGACTTATTGTTGAGCGAAGTTTTCCAGCAAAGAAATGTCAAGAGATATTTTTAGTTTGAGCTCTTATACGATTCTAATTTGGTTGACTTGTTTTCTAAACTCTGATTTACTGAATTTCCACTGTTTCTCTCTCGCTCTCTAGTTTGGACCATACACTCAACGGAACAAGTCAGTCAGACCGACAAGTTTCATTTAAATTAACTAATATTTCATTTTCCACCACACTTACACCAGTCCCACTCTTTTCTGTACGTCCAAAACACTAACACCGGGGTCTCACTTTATTCTGGACTCAATAATAATATAATATTAATTAGTAACAAGGGCAATGAAGTCTTGTGTTTCAGGAACTAGAGGTTGGATGCCCAAGAAAAATTGGTCGCTGACTCCGAAATCCTTCACAACTCCGAAATCCTTCTTTCTTGTCAATTTCGACATAGAGTCAAATAACGGAGTTTCGATTGAAGATAGAAAAAGTCGATCGTTTATTGATTAGTTCCTTGATTTTCCAACGAAACGATCATTTGCACACACTGTGTTAAGAAAATACCGTACGACCGCCACCATGCTTCGTCACAGATTGCCGTGACCATTGCATTACGTTTGGGGTCCAGCGTGGGTATATCGACACTTAAACCCACACTTGCGAACATACATACACATGTACATTCAAGCATACTTGAGTATGTGTATACATATGTAGATAGAAATGCCGACAAGAAAGTATGGCTGTGTGTGCTGCGTTGCAATTTGGTAACCTTTGCCGTTAGCATAGCATTGGACAAATTATATTGTTGCATTTATTTGTTTTATGTTGCCCAAAAATTTATTGCCAACAATTTCACTTTTGTTGAACGAATACGCCAGCCGAAAGACAGAGAAAAAACAAAAACAAACATCGAATAAAAATTAGACACTCCAACATTGCCTGGACCTGGCCGGTCAAGCAGCCAGCCGGCCGGCCGGCTTAAATGCCAGGCATACATAAGACATTGTTATCTGCACTCGTCTGTCGCTTAACAGCCGACAGAGTCGTCGTCTTCGTCGTCATCGCCATCGCCATCGTCGTCGTCGTGGCCAGTATCTGACTGCTTGTGTGTAAGTCTGTCACAATGCGGCTTGTTGCTGCAATTCTTAAGATAAATGCACTCAATGACACCAACAACACCAACAACAGCAACAACTGCCAACAGCAGGCGCAACAACAACACAATATCAGCAGTGACATCGTTGAATAGAGCAATTGTAATGCAACAATCGGTTCAACTGTAGCTGTCAAGTCGAAGTCAAACGTTTCGGCGCTTACATTTGCATTTGAACAACTTCCAACTCAAACGCGAATGCGAACGCGAATTCAAATTCACATCGAAAATGCAACTTTTAACAGCCGCTGCTGCTGCCGCCAATAGCGATAAAACAGCATGTTAAACTAACAAAAAACTATTATGTAAATGTTAATGAAGTGGATTTGTTATTTTTACCGATTCCGATCGCATACGAAATGAGCAGCACACGAAGCGCAACACTGCCAGCGAACAATTTTCAACGAGTATATTTGAGGTCAGTTGAGCACGGCGACCGTTGAGTGCCTGGGCTTAAGTCTTAAGTATTCAAAGTGTCCGAAAAGTGCCTAAAGTCACTCTTTGCTTTGTTTATCCATATTTCAAGTCGTTCGCAATTATAGAAAATGTCTTTTTCAAGTGTGTCTTGAGACACTAAGCGCGCTCACGTGTAGCCGTGTCGTTATGTATGTGTGTGTGTGTGAGGAAGTGTCGAGTCGCAATGGGGAAGTAGTAGATGCGCGTTTTTCCACTCGCAGGCACGGACTTTAAGCGCCAAGTGCACTTATTCGTTATGTAACACGCGCGTCTAATTTGTTGTTGCATTACCTAATGCCTTTAAAGCGCATTAAAATGTGAAAACATTGCTACAATTCCCTTAGATTGAGGTATATTATGAGAAATATTTGTAGATCACTTAAATGTTAATCTTTTCTGTATATAATAAATAAATAAATTTAAGTGTTAATAATAACTTGGTTATATAACGATAATGCAATTACAAAACACCACTTCATGTAAGGCTTTGGTCACACTAGTTCAATTTTTGTTCGAGCAAAAAGTGCCTAATTTAGAAGAAATAAGATCATGGGGTCGCAATTCCGACTAGTTATTATTACGTCGAAAAGTTCTATAAATATAGTCGAAGTAATATTTGACCCGGATTGGTTCTATAAATCGCGCATGCAAACGGATGCGATAAAATTTGTCTTATAGATTAGTACAATTTTCGTTTTTATGAGAATTAGCGGGGGATCTCAACATCTCTTATCGATCGATTTAACATATTTCAGTTAACTTTTTGGGTATGAATCGGGTCAGTACTAAAATTGTACGAAAATACTTGACTCTTTTATGAAAACCACGTCGATTAGATTCAAGTAAGATATACTTGACGACGTAGTTGAGGTCTCCACATTCATAAAACGCCGCATCACTGGTGACGAGACATGATTTTCTGAAAATGAAGTCCACTGTCCAATAATCTAACGAATGGAACTCCAAAAAATGAGTCGAAACCGAAAAAAACAAAATTTTCTTAAGGGTTGCATTCAGATCCCAAGTATACGGAATATTGGAGTAAGCCTTGAGATGCCTGGAGTACCTATTTTTAAGGCGATAATTCAAATAAAATACGTGAAAATATAGCTTCTGTTTTTGTAAGTCCGGTTCATTTCTGATCATATGGCATATTTTAACATTTTGCCCCCAATTAACTACGCAGAAGTTAGATCTTTCAGAAAAACCTTTGTATTATTTACCGGTAACTTTGATTGAACCGGGGGTGCTTGATATGACTCTTTTTAGGAATTTAAACCGATATTGAAATAATAGGTTGTCAAAAAAGTCTTGCGGTATTTTCGCTAGCTGGCGCTGAAAGCGCGTAGTTCTAGTTTTATTCGTCGCATCGGGTCATGCTATACCTTTTTGGAAAGCTCATTTCACGCGCTAATACGTGTTTGATTGATTGTCGTTTCTTTTAAGTCGTTCGTGAGTTAAGCGCCGCAAACATGGAGCAATATAAAGAGAAAATACGGCATATTTTACAGTACTACTACGATAAAGGCAAAAATGCATCTCAAGCCGCCAATAAAATTTGTGCAATTTATGGACCCGATACAGTTTCCATTTCCACCGCACAACGATGGTTTCAACGTTTTCGTTCTGGTGTAGAGGTGGTCAAAGAGGCGCCACGCTCCGGAAGGCCTGTCGTCGAAAATTGCGATAAAATCGCTGAATTGGTTGAAAGAGACCGGCATTGTAGCAGCCGTAGCATCGGTTAAGAGCTGGGCATGAGTCACCAAACCGTTATAAACCATTTGAAGAAACTTGGAGTCACTAAGAAGCTCGATGTATGGGTGCCACACGAATTGACGCAAAAAAACATCCTTGACCGTATCGACGCATGCGAATCGCTTTTGAATCGCAACAACATCGACCTGTTTTTGAAGCGTATGGTGACTGGCGATGAAAAGTGGGTCACTTACGATAACGTAACGGCCAGGAAGGTTCTTCTGTGTGTTTGGTGGGATTGGCAGGGAATAATCCACTATGAGCTGCTCCCCTATGGCCAAACGCTCAATTCGGACCTGTTCTGCCAACAACTGGACCGCGTGAACGCAGCACTCATGCAGAAGAGGCCATATTTGATCAACAGAGGCCGAATTGTCTTCCATCAGGACAACGCCAGGCCACACACATCTTTAGTGACGCGCCAGAAGCTCCGGGAGCTCGGATGGGAAGTTCTTTTGCATCCACCGTATAGTCCGGATCTCGCACCAAGTGATTACCACCTGTTTCTGTCCATGGCGAACGCGCTTGGTAGTCTGAAGTTGGCCACAAGAGAGTTCTGTGAAAATTGGCTCTCCAAACTTTTTGCCAATAGGGAAGGGAGCTTCTATGAGAGGAGCATTATGGGGCTTCTCGTTGGGAACGCGTCATCGAACAAAACGGCACATATTTGACTTGAATCGCATTATTGTAACCAATTTTATGAACAATTGAAAATTCAATAAAAATACCGCAAGACTTTTTTGACAACCTAATATATGTAAAGCAAATTTGTCGATTTAATTTTGGAATTTGAGAATTAAAACTCTTCTTTTAAAATTCTTATATGTTATTTTTGTTTTTCGGACCCTTGGTTTCTTGGATAAATTATTCTTTGTCGATACCATCTCTCGTGTCACATCACTTATGTTATTAACCAGAATACTTTGATGTTAATTTGAAAATGAATAGCAGAGATTTGCAGTTTGAGTTTTTTGGTCCCTATAAAAAACCTTGGCTCGAAGTGGGCACCGCCACTCGAAAATCGCAGCTTGATTAAAAATCTCTTTAATTGTCTGCTTTTAAGATTTCATTATACCCTAAACATGAAGGGTAGCTTATTTTAAAGTTTTCTTCGTAGGATTATTGAATTTATACATAATTTTAGATTCTCAAGAACTTATTTTTCGAATGCACAATTCACCTAAAAGCATTCCCTCCCTTCACGCATTGGCTATTTTTCTAAATCCATTATCGAACATAAAATTTACTTTAAAAGCTCTGTAAATTCGTAATAAATTAAAAGGTTTACAAAAGAAAATTACTTGATATTACTGCTTTACGCTTAATCCCCATACATGCCACGGTCCCCACGTAGAAACTCACACAAAACGTCACATTCAATTCCACATTTGCAATTGCGCTGCAGAAAAAGCAAAAGTAATGATTACAACTATCAGAGCAATGTTGACAGTGACTCATTAATTTGACGCAGCACTTCCTTGGCAGTGGCGGTGGCCAAAACACGAGTCATAGCCACAACACAGCCTTTGCATACGAAGCCAAAGTTCCTATAAAATAGCTGCCGTTGCATTTTGCCGGTGCCGGGTTGGGTGTCATTAGCTGGCAATGCGCAGCAAAACGCATTCGTTTCGTCATTTGACTTAACAGGGTCTGGGCTTAAGTTGTTGCTGCTATAATACATTTCAGCCCACACACGCTGGAATGTGAGCTTTAATGTTACTTATTTCTTTTCTCACTATCTTTATTATTACGATTTTATAAGTTTACGGTAATTTTTAACTTTTGTTGCGTTAGTAGTGGGCTAATCCCCATCCTACTGTTTGTAATATTCTAAAAATATTCTCAAGAAAGGCTGTGTGAGCCGAAAGGTGGTCGTGGTGCAACTTCAAATCCGCTGCTATGTCTTGTCGGACCGGATTGAACCTTCGTTCGAGTCTCTTGAGGATTTCCACGTAAAACTTGGCGTTTATGACTTGTCCAGGAGGAATAAATTCATGTTGGACGATGCCTTTGATGTCAAAAAAAGACAATCAGAATTGTTTTCACTTTGAATTTGCTCAATCATCAGCGACCTATTCCTGGACCTCCAAAAAGGCCTAGTGCCACCGAAACACATCACTTCTGGCTAAAGCAACATCTGGGTAAGCTTGCTTGATCATATCAAACGTCTCTGTCGTAGATTTACCGAGTTTCACACAGATTTTAATCATGTACCTCTCCTCTAACGAACGCTGTATTTTCGGCTTACACCACTCACAGAAACTCGTCGCGCGAAAATGTTTATTCTGACTCTCCAGGTGCTCGGAGACAACTGATCAGCCGCTCGTTCGTTAGCTAGTAACGCCCTCTGCCGCATCCAGTCGGTGCGCGCAGGCTCCGAAGTCCACTCGCTGCGGAAGAAAATCATTTCTATTACTTTCCGGACAAACCCTGTATCTAAATTCGAGATTTGAGGCGACCTTTCAGTGGCGTGGTCATTTTAGAATTGCTTGAAGGATCCTTTAAAAAGTCACCGATGTATCAGACTTCTTCGTCCTTGTATCGAAAGAGCCTTGAAGATGTGTTAGTAGAACCTAATATGACAGTAATGTTCACAAAAGTAAGTACACCAGTAAATGCAGCTGGGCTTACAAGGATGCCGGATCCATTGTGCTCAAACCCAAAAGGATAAAGCTGCTTTGGTGTCACATTAGATCGATTTCCACAGCTATAGCTCCAGCTGTTACACATTTTTCCATAACGCTCTAAACTAAATTGTTCACATTAATTGCCGTGAGTAAATTGATTGACCATAATAGGAGCGTGCCCAGGCCTGTTATCGAAGTAAAATTGATAATAACTTTTAATTGCCATTTACTGTGGCCCAGAGGCAATTTTTTTGCTGCCGCTCTCAGTTAGTTGGACAATTATTTGATTTTTATTGATTTAATTACATATGCGTGTATTTCTTGTACATTTTACTTTGTCGCACATTTCTTTTGCCACGCATTATTTTTATTGCTTTGGCTGACAGCTGCTTTTCAACAGCGCCTCAAGCGGCATTGTTACGTTGTTGTATTTATTTATTGTTTCTTTTCGAGTCTTTTTCTTTATTGTTTGTTTTTGTTTTTGCGTTTATGACAACGGGAAGGCGGCCGCATCGAACGCAGGCGCTGCACCTGTGGCTACATGTTTGTTGTGGTTAATTTACTTGTACGCATTACGCTTAGTTGCTGCTTAGTTGTTAGTGGCATTGTTGTATTTTTATTTCTTTTTTTGTTTTCTTTTATTGCCACGGCGCTGCCGATTAAATATGACAACATTTTTTCGCAACAAAAATGCACGTTGCTCTGCGCTCTGGAATTTTTCCGAGTTTTTCTCACTTTTCCACCTGCGCGCGAGAGCAAATGAGAGCGCGCTCTCACGCGCAAACTCATCTCAGCCGCTGCTGAGTGCTCTTATCGATTCTGCAACACATGTTGTTGCTGTTGCCGCTTTACGGTCGGCAATCAGCTGCTATTGCTTCGCTGCAATTGTTGCTGTTGTTGCAAATGCATACGCGCCGACTTTACAGACATTGCTGTTGTTGCCATTGTTGTTGTGTTGTGCATGTGCAGCGCACATTCGATTCGCTATATTTTGTTGTTATTAATGTCGCCCACTTTTTTGGTTTGGCTTATGCCCAGTTGTGTGTGTGTGTTGTTGCTGTTGTTTTTGGCGTTATTGCTTTTGCGGCAACTTACTCAAAAATGCATTGACTGCTCAGCAGCAGCAGTTGTCTTTATATCTATGCCTTGCATATTTCTTGTGTATAGCACTTTTTGCCAACATACTTTTCGCCTGCCGCTTGCCCCTTGCGGTTTTCGCCGCCGCCAATCTGTCAACTCGGTGTTGCCACTCACTCGCAGATAGCGCTGGCAATTTGCACACTTGTGGCGCAGCGCGCTCCATAATTATTACAATTTCATTGGATTATCGTTCAGTTTCCACTGAGTTTTCCACGCGTTCGTATCGAGCGGCGCTCTGGTGTCGCGTTAAACCGCGTGACGCGCGCGTTGCTTTACTGCACCATACGCCTCCTTATTTAATTTAACACTTACACACAAGTGCCATTCGAGGGACGAGTGGACGCTTTGATGTCCTGCCATATAAATTAACTTATATTTACGTCTACATTTAAGGACGCTAAGTTTGATTTTTGTTTTGCATAGAAGTGGATAATTGCAAGTGTTTACGCGTTCGGTTGCGCTGAAAGTGTGTTTGTGTTCGTTTGTTTTGTTTTCGTGCGTTTCCGTACTCATCCTTTCTGCGTGCTTCTGCGCAGAGTTGCAAAGAAATATTTTTTTTCGTTTCTGCAAATATTTTTATATTTGTTAAGTGATTTACAGTGCCGGCAGTGCACTTTCACGAAAGCGTAATGGAGAATTTAATTTTTTATTTGCTATTTTTTAATATATTTTTTATTTAAGGAGTGATAAAAATATTTAAGGATTTTAATATAAAGGATGGCGAAATTGAAAAACTTAAAAATAAAATTAATTATGCTTAAAATAAATTAATATATAAACTCAATTTGTGTGCGTATAATATTTAAACAAATTACGCTGACTAAATTTTAATTAATTATTAAAAAATAATAAAGTTTAATTCAGAACCTTACTAAATATAAATTTGTGTTTACTAAATGAATATGTTTTTATATAAAAAATTAAAAAATATATAAATGTAAAAAGTATTAATAAAAACTTACAAAATTTATTTAATATATGAAAAAATATTGGGTAGTCGAAAAAGTCTTTTCGTATTTTGTCAATAGATGTTGTTGCAGTCTATACATACTATATAATAATGGAAAGGTGAGATTTTAAGCTTTATTTAACAAATAAAAATAAAAAATTCGGAAAAGCTGAAAAAAAGTTACAGCTATTCAAAATTGAGTGAAAATAATTAAGAAATTCGATATATTTCGAAATTTTTGAAAAAAAGGAGAAATGCCACGCAAGCCACCAATGAAACAATGCTGTATCAGTTCATGTAGCACAAAAATGGTTCACTCGCCTCCGTTCTGTAGATATGGAAATTTCAATTTACACTGATGGAATAATGTCTCTTGCGAAAAAATCGTTTCTGGAGATTTCAATATGAAAGAAGCACCTCGCTCTAATCGACCTATTGTTGAAAAAGTCGATGAAATTATGGAAAAGTTTGACCAGGACCGTCACATAAGCAGCTATGGCATCGCTAGGGAACTTAACATTTAGCACCAAACGGTTTTGAACAATTTATAAAGGGCTGGCTACAAAAAGAAGCTCGACGTTTGGGTACCACATGCATAGTCTGTGAAAAATTTAATGGACCGAATGAACATCTGCGATTATTTGCTGAAACGAAACAAAATCGAACCATTTCTGAAGCGAAAGATAAATTAAACGAAAAGTGGATGAATTACATTAATAATGTGCGAAAAAATCATGGTCCAAGCGTGGTAAAGCTCAACAAATGGTCGCAATGCCAGGATTGATGCCTCGAAAGGTTATGCTGAGTGTTTAGTGGGATTAGAAAGCAATCATCCACTATGAGCTGTTCCAGCCGGGTCGAACGATTGATTCTACATTTTACTCTCAACAACTGATGAGATTGAAGCAAGCAATCGAAAAAAAACTCCCAGAACTCATCAACAGAAAGGTCTTCGTCTTCCATCAGGACAACACTATATCACACACATCTTTGATGACTCGGCAAAAACTGGGAGAGCTTGACTGGGAAGTTTTGATGCATCCACCATATAGCCCTGACCTTGCACCATCGGACAACCATTTATTTCGGTCAAAGCGGAACTCTCTTAATGGAGTAAAGTTGGCTCCAAGAAAAGCCTGTGAAGATTACTTCTCGCAGTTTTTCGCCGAGAAAACAAAAGTTTTACACTGATGGAATAATGTCTGGCTGAAAAATGGCAAAAAGTGGTGGATCAAAATGGTACATATTTGATTAATTATAAATATAAAAAATTTAAGTTTGATTGGAAATGCGAAAAGATTTTTTCGACTACCCAATATAATTTTGAAAATTGAAAAAAGAAAAACGAAAATGAAACTTATGTTTCGTTATAAAAAGTAAAGTTTATTTCAAATATTCAATTAACAACTTTGAGACACTTCGAGTCACTAAGTCATATTCAGGCGTTTTTTGGCACTTTGACCAAATAATAATAATTTCCTCACTACGCAAATATGAGTTTTAATGCTGAAAGACTCAAATGAATAAATATTTACACTTATTTTGTGAAGCTCTGAAAGCCTCAACAATATTGTTGTTCCAAAATACGTAAAAATGTATTCAATTTGCATTATCCATTTTTATATGAAATAAAATATTGGATCGCACAAATTATAATATCAAAAAATAATTAAAAAAAAAATAAATTAAATAATTAAACTTGAAATTATTAACTCGTACCCACAAGTCTAAAAAAGAAATAATAATATATTTTATAAAGTAAAAAATTCAAAAAATTATATTAAAAATATAATATATTTCTCATAATAAAATTTATTTATTTTTTTTTTTTGAAAATTGTTAAAATTCAAACAATTTATCATGAAAAACCATGAAAAAGTTAATTGTTTAAAATCGCACTCACAAAAACCTTATAGGAATTTACTTGAAAAGTTTGCTTTATTATTGAATTTCCACAACAATAATTGCTATTGAATGAATTTAGTAACAAACACAATTTACAACTGAAATCCCTTGAGCGCTTTAAGCTCGAATCAAAGCAAAAGTAATTGAAAAGTAAAATGAAAGAAAATCGCGACAGCATTCCAACAACTACAACATTTATTTTGGTTTAACACTTTAATTTGCCATATGGACGTACTTAGCCACATACATTCATAAACACACATTATAGACATTAATACTTATATTCGAATAAAGTTATATACTACAAGCGTTGGCCTTCAAATCTGCTTATTAACCGGCTTATTGCCATTGCCACTGCTTTGTTATTGCCGCATTTGTTCGTGCAGTAGCCTTTGCGGCAGCCACCCAGCCAGCCAGGCCGCCATATGTTGCCACTTGTTGCATGACTGCACACGCCGCATGGCAACGTTTGTTTCCACCATTCATGTCATTGTTGTTGTCATGCATATTCTTGTTGTAGCTGCATGCCGTCACAAAGCAAAATGCCGCATTTAAACTCATCTGCACTCCGCCGGGCGAACTCACCAATTACGTATAATAAATGCTTTAAGAGAAAAAAGCCAGAAAAAAAGTTGCAACTTACACTTTTTACAACACTTCATCAAATTGCGGCGCCGCGTATGCCTACTGAATTTATTATGTATGCTTGTCTGTATGTGTGTGTGTGCATGCTTATGCACAATTAAATAGTTTTAGCAAAATAATATACTAAGCGAAGCTTTTATTATGTTATATAATCGTTGCTTTTGCTTTCGCAGAACTCATAAAATTCAATGAATCAATAAACTCATAAACAGCTGTATAAATATGTAGATATATTTATTTAAATATGTGGATATATTTATTTGTACAACAACTTACTTTTATATAATTTCGTTAGCATTTTGTTAGTCGGTGAGTTTCGCTTTCTTTGGCAAGACTTTTCACATTCAGCATAATTTTAAATTTCGTCAATTCGTTTATCTTTTATTGAGTTAAGTAAAGGTCTTCTATGACCAGAGTTATCTATATGCTTCGCACCTCCTGTAATAGTAACTGGTGCAGAGTACCTTTTAAGTCGAATGTCCTTTCCAATTATAACTAAGAAAGATAGAGCGTCAAAAAAGTGAATTTTTTTGCTCCAATTAAAACCACACCCTAAATGTAGGCCACATTTTTTCTCTATTTAAAGGTTAGCTTATTGCAGCCTGATTTGATTATATCTATATTTTGATCTTAATAAACAGAAATCTTATTCATTATAGGAAAAATTAGATGCTGATAAGAATTCTCATTTAATTTCAAGCGTTACCTACAATTAGGCGCCATGTTCAAATTTTTCTAACAAAGTAATTAGCAGAAATGAAGATCTTAATTGAAAACTATATTTTGAAAAATAAAAAAATTGTTTGGTAGACAGTTTGTATTTGAAACATATTTTATGTATTGAAAACATATTTTATAAAAAAAGTGTCAGGTGGTGAGGTATATTTTTAGATCGTTTTAAGTTTGCTAGGATGTTCGTAACACCCAAAGAAAACGTCGAAGACCTTATAAAGTATATATATGTATATAAGTGATCAGCATGACGAACTGAGTTGATTTAGCCATATCCGTCCGTTCCTCCGAACTGGTTTCCTGGTTTTTGTGAAATTGTCTGAAATTTTACATACGTTCATTTCTTATCAATAAGCTGCTCCTGTGTCGGAACAGTCGATATTGCCATATATATCATATACATAGCTGCCATACAAACTGAATGAATCAAGTGCTTGTGTGGAAAGCTCTTTAATTTGAGGAGATATCATCACGAAATTCGGCAAAAGATATTATGTAAGACATCGCTACAATATCTTCGCAGCGGACTACTACAGCATATAGCTGCCACATAAACTGATCGATCGGAATCAAGTTAAAAATCTTTTTATTTTCCTTTATGCAATAAAAAATGCAGCTGTGAAAGGCATTAAAGCTTGGGTGCAGCCAAAAATAACATTTTTTCTTTTCTGATGAACACAGGCAATGATCAAAGGACTAGTCAAAATTTTGATTCCTGACAAAATGATGTCTTCTAACTTTAGGGTGGCATAAAAATCGAAATTATAGTCATATAGTATGTCTTAGATCTCGTGTGAAAGTCGAACGGTCCAGGTGTTTCGAAGAAATTTTCTTCATTAACTCCGAAAACAGCGTTTCGAATAAAGTCTTCTAAAGTCTTAGAAGACGATAATACTTAATGAAACAAATACCTTCATATGTGTCTCCTAAACTATTTTCCAGATAAATTCCATTTTTTTTACGAAGCGTAACATATTTAAACTTATAAAGTGGCTCGGAGTTCCTCAAAGCTATGAAGTTGGCTTCGTACGTTCAGTTAAATCTTTTAAACATCGCTACGACTTTGAGTCCTTAATAGTTGATATAAAAGAGACTGAACAAAGAATATAGTATTACTATTTCTTGTTGAATTCAAGGTTCAAGTTAAGTGTGCTGAAAGCCTATAGATTCCCACTAATAGGCGTCGAATAAACTTTTAAACATGCTGAGTCATGTACCATATTTTTCATACTCGTTAGAAAGTCAGAAAATTAAATAAAAAGTTTCAGCCACAGCTACTCTACTTCCACCTTTTGCCGTCTCAGGATTATGACTTTGCCTAACTTTCGTTATCTGACTTTTAGGCATTTTTTATCTTGACTGGGATTAAGTTTACACTACATACATACATGTGGTATATGTAGCAATCGCAGTGTCGGCAGTATTTGCTGACAAAGTTCGTGGAGTGTAAAATAATAAATGTCACTCATACGCCCCGGAGACGCTGCGTTGCAGAAATCATATAATTTATTACCTGCTAAAAGCATTTAATTTTCGCTGACGTATATTGTTTATCATGCTCACCAAATAACATTAATTGGCGTCGCAGCTTTTTCTTCATTATCATAAATTTTCCTTCAGCATTAAGCTTTTCTTATCCCTGGCAACACTTTTTCCGTGTTTTTTTGCATGTTCCTTTGAATTTTTGCCTACCAAAGGCAGTCGCTAAACTTTAATTATATTTTCCAATCAACATTTCTTATGCAAATGCATTTTATTTGCCGCAATAACACACACACACACACACACAACTAATACATACATATGTACTGTTATTTATCGCATAACAATACGCTTAATTTTACAATCACCAGATTTCTCAAGTTTGCGAATTTTATGCGAATTTTCCCACTGTGCATATTCATAAAGATAATTGCAGGCATTTTGGAGCGTCAAAACATATTGATTCGAACACACACTCGCACACACACTGTAATAAATATAGCTATAACAAATCATACACAATTGAAAATCATTTACCTGTGTTTATGTGTATTTCAGTGTGCTGTGAAAGCTAACAGTAAATAGACAGAAAGGAAGCTTATCTCTTCGTTTTTGTTTTTATTATATTTGCGCTCTCACTCTCCATTTTCCTTTTCCATTTTCATATTTTCTTTCCAGTCGCCTTTATGCTTTTCGAAAAGTTAAAGCCGATTCGAAAGATTTATGTCGGAATTTGTCGGTTTTGCCGTTACATGCATATTGTTTAGATAACTGCTTACAGTTTATCATTATTCAACTTTTAAGTGACACGCTGCTTTATCGTAATGGCGTTATTTGCATATAGAGATATAATAAAGATTTATTTTATTATTCAAAAAAAGATTTTCGAGTGCTTTGTAGTGTTGACAATGGAATTACTTCGAAATAAAATGTTTACAATCACGAGAGGAGAAAAGTAGTGGCAATATGTTAGGTTAAGTTAGAATAATAGGGTAGCGAACTAACTATATTAGATCTCGATTCTCTGTTCGACTAGAACACAAACCTAAATCGGTAACTGTGATTTAATTATTAGATTAAGGCAGTCTAGAGCCCTCAGAAAAGACCTAACTTTAGGAATTTATTCTAGGACTAGAGCACAAACCTAAATCGGTAACTGTGATTTAATTATTAGATTAAGTCAGTCTAGAGCCCTCAGAATAGACCTAACTTTAGGAATTTATTCTAGGAATAAGGCAAAATTCGGATTTCCCTTTTTCAGCCGTTGTTAAACATTTATTTAAGTGCCTAAAAAATGTTATATGGACTCATCTTTTTGAAGATAACCTCTATGTACGATCTGTATTCTAGGAACTTGTTTTTAGCCTTACTCAAACTAGAGTTGATTGCATTACTAAGTGAAATATTTCCAAACCAAAATACTCCAAAAGATCGAAGCTGCTTAAAACGCTTAAAAGGTTTTTTTTACACGATTTTTTATGACAACGATTCGGGCATGGACTTTTAATTGCTTACTAAGGGGCCTCAGCTTTTAGAAACCAATTTTTGAAGTTGATCCGATCCTTAGCCAGACCCTCCGTAATGGTGGTGCGTAACTCAGTACTCGATAACATGGTTAAAGCTTCCATATAGCGTTTCCATTGTGTTAATCTGGAAGCAGGTGTGATCCTACAGTGAAACTCTTGCACCAATCTACTACATATGTCTACTCCAGTATAGAGTTAAAGAGTCATTATGAGGATTCAGCAAATTGAGGTTAGGTTGTGCCTCGGGTCTCGTTGTTGTTGTTGTTGTAACGGGTACCTAATCCCCTTTAGGATGGTAAGGTTTAGATAACTTGTCATCGACGTCATCCAAAGGTAGGCCAATAAAACGTCCTGTTTTGACGGGGTCGCACCAAAGGGAGAAGGGTGCCAGATGCGTAGGGTTAGCAGGGCATACAAAGAGGTGGCTAATACCATTCTTGGACTCAGTGCACTGGAAAAGTAGGAGTTTAACCTGCTCCGTTATCCAGAACGAAGCTGTGCAAGGGTCACTCTCGTTTCTCGCGACAATTTGAGCTCTTCATCTGCAATGGGTGGCGGCCATTCACTGAGAGGAAGTCGGTGAAGGTGGTAATAGGTCAACTGAGAGTGGCAATCAGTGAATATCGGAATTTAGTTGTGTTCGAAATCTGGTGTGCATATTGCATATTTATGTCCTCGACGTCTTTGAGGAAGGACCTCTTGATGCTTCTAGAAGGCGGTACCGCTCCAAGCAGATAACTACAGCGATGATTTCTGCGAAAGCTCCCCAGCAGGAACTGCTTGGAGAGGAGTTCATTATGCTCCTTAACTGGGAGCATACGAGCTTCACTATGCAGGTGTTCGTTCGGAGACATCAAGAGGTGTCGTAGTCCGGAGTGTTCTGACAAGTTTGCAGCTTCTTCGTCTCAGTTTCACTGCATCCAGGCGAGCATATAGGTACGAGCTAACCCCGTTTAGATCGGGTATGTCTTCGGATCTCGTCAATAAAATTCACCAGATACCAAATAAAATTATCGTTTATGATAATTTTAGACTAGTGCTCCCAATGAGGCTGAGATTTTGCGCTCAGGAAACAAGAGGAAATTTGGTTTAGAGCTAAAGAAGCTTTCATCACCCCTTTTCTTTTTTGCATATAATTTTCCAACGTTTTAGAAGATTTCAGCTTTTCTTTTTTTCCAAAACTGACACTTGCAAGCCAACACTCGTGGGAAACTCGATATAAACCATTTTATATCCTTATATCCATGTAATTTTTGTATCTGTGAACGGAATTCCCATAAACTGCAACTAAATCAGTTTCGAGGAAGTTATGAACTCACTAAAACACAATTTTACAGTTTATTCAGTGTAAAAATTATGAAAATTCAGTTACTCACACAAATACAACCGCTTACCAGAAAGGAAACCGTAAAGCGAAAGGTAAAACTAACTTTTCCTGGCATTTTATTTCACTGTGCAGTTTTTATACCAATTTTCCTCGTATTGCCCAGACACACACATACATGCATAAGCGTATGCAAAAGCCGTTAATTAAAATTCTTTCAAACAGTCATAAATTTGGCACTTAAAGCGTCACGAAATCATATCTACTGACAATATTTATGCACCGAAATGGTTCACCTTGCGGGTGACTGTTAAAGACACGCTTATTGGCACATTAAAGTTCAGCTTAACATTGAATTGAAAGTAAACAAGGCAATCTCAATTTTCATGAGTGTCGTTTCGAATGTCTACGAATTTAATTGCACTCAAATTTTCTTTTTTTTTTTGGTTTTTCTGTTTTGAAGTCATCAAAAATGGCTAACGAATAAATTTTGCAATTGCATTCGAGCAACTCATCTGTGTGAGCCTGAGTTGTGTATGTATGTTGGTGAAAAATAGGTTATATCAAACGCCCACAGATGCGGTATGCGAAGTAGAGGGTGGGTCATCTAACGTTTTAAATTTGAATTATTGGAAACGTCAAATACCATTCGGAAAGTGACAGATATTCAGTAAAAAGTCTAAAATTTACGAAATGGGTCGCTATTCACTAGAAGAAAACTGGGAAATATTGAAAACTTTTTTCCAAAGTACGTTTGACCGAGGATGGTCAATTTGACCGAAAAATCATCTTTTCGGACGAGGCTCATTTCCACCTCGATGGTTACGTAACCAAGCAGAATTGTCGCATTTGGGGCACAGAAAACCCGCACGTAATCGTCGAGAAGCCAATGCACCCAGCACGAATCACTGTATGGTGCGGATTTTGGTCTGGTGGAATCATCGGCCCATTTTTCTTCGAAAATGAAGAAGGAACCGCCGTAACCATCAATGAGCGATATCGCGCAATGTTAACCGAATTTTTCTTCAAGCAAATTGATAAGAAAGACTTGGACAACATTTGGTTCCAGCAGGACGGCGCTACTTGCCATACAGCAAACGCTACACTCAATCTTTTACGCCCTATCTTCGAATTTAAAATTTTATATGGCCCACCCTATATAATTTCTACATAACCTATAAATGTTGTGCTCATGCTGGCAGCTTTAATTAGCGTTTAACTCTCTAAAATCTGCCCGATGCCCAACGAAGATCAGTCTAGTAACCATATAGTGTTTCTGTGATGTTAATCTTGAAGTAGATGAGCTCTTACTTGAAAATCTAGATATGATTGCAGATGTTATTGCAATTTCAAAAACTGTGGTTCCTACCGGTTAATATGGTTCGAATCACGTAGATTTCAAATCTATAGCATAATAAAAACTTGATTTTCTTATCGTCGAGCACCTTATTACATCTAAAGAGACCCGAAGGGTACTATTTGAAACCTTTCGAAGTATATTTGTTCTCTACGATGTTAATTGGAATGGAATTAGTGGTAAAAATCTTAGGGAAACAGGTAATCGTATTTTTCCTTTTAATAACTGCATTGAAACCCGTGAGATTACTTTTTGATACCTATTTCTAGTACTAATTGTTATAAAGGTTTAGGTGATCGTAAGTCTAGTTGGTCAACAGAGTAACCATTAACAATAATTTTACCAATTATGGACAGAATTGCTAGGCAAACTCTTTTTTTTTTGGACCTTTGCAACTTTAGCGCCACCTATCGGCAAATATAAATACGTATGAGACAAGCACTGCTCTTTGATTTGAGACACAACCCACCCCTCTCTTCACACATACATACAAATATTGTGCCTATCTATTAATGAATTATGTTCACATTTGTTGGTTTAAATATTTTCACGACTTCCAACCAAATACTGGCATTGCCATAAACAAACGGCAGCCGGTTGAGCGTCAAATAAATGGCTCAAAAATCCGCTAACGGCTTGACTACCGACAAGCAAGCCTGTGCATCGACGACGCGGTACCTCAGTGTGGTTCGTTCGCCGCTCACTTTGCCAATATCTTCATGGCAATTAAGCAAAACTCTTGTTGTTGTGATTGTTTTTGTTTTTGAAGCGTTTATTTAATATCATCTTAATTGTGGTAATAAAGGTTCGCTTTCTGGCCTATTAATATGCAAAGCATTTTGCCGCAGCCAGACTTTACCGCCAGCGGTATTCAATATGAGTAATTTATGTGTTTTGACAAACATATGCCGAGATCACTTTTCCTGAACGTTTGTATCATTTAGGCGCTCTTGTGCGCGACGCGTGCTTTTTTCTTCTGGCATTTCGTGTGCATATTTTTATGGCCACTTCGCTTTTTATGGCGCATTGCCGTTACTTCTATCACTTTAGTCGCACCCACTCACCACCCGACATCGTTAGACGCAGACAGATCCTGCAGCCGACAGCTCAGAGCACACACGCTCATACGGGTTTATATGCGCCAGACTAGTGTGAAAGTGAATGTTAAGTTCACTTCATGATTTTTGGGACGCCGGCAATGAAATGTGTGGGAT
This sequence comes from Bactrocera zonata, assembly GCA_037783105.1. Lineage (NCBI taxonomy): Eukaryota > Metazoa > Arthropoda > Insecta > Diptera > Tephritidae > Bactrocera > Bactrocera zonata. The sequence continues at coordinate 62,786 of JBAWJQ010006297.1, read as the reverse complement.
GTGGCACTAAAATCCATTCAGAAATTGCGGTGAGATCGCAGTTCTATTTTATATTCTTTTCAAAAAGTATGGAGTTCGTAGTTTGATGCATTTTTATTAGAATTTTTGATAGGCAAGGCTTGGAATTTCCAATGTTAATCACGGTTTCGGTTGACAGCTGTACACCACTCTTGGAAAAATCCTGAGGTAGTGATAGCACCCAATAGAGCTGAAGTTGCTTGGTTCTGCTACACTCTCCACAGCTGCCCTGCTTTCCAAGACTCTACAGCGTCTGCTGACACATTACAGGCTAACTCCGTGGCTTTACTAATAGCAACGGCCTCTGCTTGAAATATAGTGTAGTGGTTCGGTAATTTAACCTTCATCTGGTCCTAAAAATAACTTACATTGTCTACCCTCATGCGTCGTTTTCGACGCATATGTACTTCCCATTGTTTTTAGTGGAAAATTGAAAACATGGACGGCGAAAACCAATATTAATTTTGTCGTTTCTGTTTGCTTAACCGAAAAAATACTGTTTTAAATTTTTTCCAAACTTAAATTAATTTATTTTCTATGCACTTGACGCATACGTTTCGGTTGTGTATGTTTTTGCATGTACCTTTTGAACAAAAGCAACAAATTGTAGTATGCATGTTATTTTTTGATGCAAAATTACTTTCCAAACACATCGCACATCTTTGCCTTCCTTTAGTTTGTGGAGGAACGCTTTTTGATCTTTTCGATGCATTTGGTGAAGATGCCATATCGAGCAAATTCGCGGATGAACTTGACCTCGGCTTTCCAGTTCTACATGTCATAAATGGTCTAACAAGTGATAATCCTAGCTCCCGTAGAAAGTTCTTTCTTATTATGTTTTTTGTGAAGTCTGCCAATTAGGATTAATTTCCTTGAAAATGATTAACGCATTCAAAGCCGATATGTCAATTATATTAGCAAACACAGCCATCGGCCATCTATTAGTTTTCCTTTTGCAACTGTAGCAGGAAAGCATCTTATCAACCGTATCGACACCGCCTATTTTGAATGAAACAAGCAAATATACGAATATAAACAAGTAAATCGGAACTTATCTATAACAAACCTTTAGTTTTGTTATAATAATTTATAATTGTTGGTAGCTTTTTAACTCCGGGCTCGATTCCTTTAGAGTTATGCAAAGTGCTTTGTAAAATTGTACACTTATTTTTTCTACCAACATATGAAACAAGCGTTGTGTTGCTTGTGAATGCAAATGTTGAATGGTACAAAGGTAGTTTTTTTGCATTTCAGAAGATTTGGCGGAATAGATCTCTTATTTTTCCTCATAGTTCCCACCATCGTGACACCTTTTGTTAGCAATTCCTGGCCGAGGCCGTATGAAGAAAAAAAATTATCCATTGTCACGTTGTGTCCCTTCAACCCACGAACCAAATCCAAAACAACACGTTGACCCTGATTTTTTTCACATGAGCTTGCACCGACTGGTTTACCCAAGTAGGGCTGAATTTTCCAAATATAGCAAGCCTCAGAACAGACGCACAACCAAAACTTAATTCCATATTTCTCTGGTTTCGAAGGCATATATTGACGAAATTTGCATCGACCCCTAAAATCCAGCAGCTGTTCATCTACGGTAACACATTCATGAGGGTTGTAATAATCAGCTAATGAATTCGACCATTTTTCAAAAACATCTCGGATCGGTGCAAATTTATCGTCACATGTTTTTTGCCTCCGGCTGATGCTATCATCAAATCGAATTACTTGATTGATATATTCAAACGTCTTTTTCGGCATAATAGCCCTAAATATGGGACGACCATACTCTGCATCGAACAAATCAACCGTTGACTCGTTTTTTGATCTAAAATATACATACAATTTTTGTATAATGGGTTCCTAAATACGCAGCGCTATTTTACCTATATACACCAGCTAAAATCAATATACCGATATAAGCTTGCAACAGACTGGAATCAATTCGCATGAATTCGTTGCCATACTTAGCTTTGGCAAATGCATTTGTATGCTTTAGAATTATGTTTTCTAGATGTGGAGGCAAGAATAGGAGAAAAGCATCTTTTATGTCGTTGACACGGGCTTTTGCAAATCGAGTGACGCCAGGCGAAAGACTGATAACATTCTCATTCCTAAATTTACCACTTTGCGGCTGAAATGGTTCTGGCTGCCATATTGTACCATCCTTTGATACGTACAATGGATCGGTATTTGCAGTGTAACCATGACTATCGTTAGCATCAGTTGTTGGAATATAATCTTCACCACCAGAATCTCTATCACTTGAAGAGTTATCACTTTCATTAGCTTTTGACCCTTCTGGCACGTACACTTCGTCACTAGCATCAGGAAAACTACAATTATCTTCTGCTTCACTTTCAGTTAGAAAAACTCCCATTTCTTCACTTGACAAATAATTTGGTTGGCACATATTGCATTTTTTCTTTTATATCTCTTTTATGTATAAATTAATCACAAATAACTTCATCACTTGCAAAAAACCCAATAACTCGCGAAACGAACAATGACAAATTAGTTTCCCGCCAAAAAACAGATGTTTTCTCATATGCGTCGAAAACGACGCAGGAGGGTAGCCAACGTAATTTTTTTAACGCAATCCACAAAACAAAACTTGTTGAACGAAAAACAGTTTAAACAAAGCAAATTAATGTTATTAACAAATTCGAGAAATTCAGTTGACTTCTTGCCGCCCCTTTTCATAAAAATTAAAAAAATGTATTGCTTTTTTGCGTCGTTTTCGACGCGAAGAGCAGATAAAGGTTAAAAGGCTACCTTATGCCTAACCCGTTCTCTCAGATAAAATGTCTTTATGCCAACCATATTTACTTTGTTTACTCTGAATCTTCTTTCCCAACTAAGAAGTGTTACGGAGAAACTAGTTACTTTGCACTAGTTACATTGGGACTAGTTACTTTTGGACCAGTTGTTTTTGAACTAGTTTCTTTGTAACTGGTTACGGTAAAAAGTTAACAGTTTTTTTGCATAATCGTCAATTTGCTTTCAATGAGTTTAAAGACATTTATTTTGCATACTTTTCCTCTTTTGCTTCCCCTTTATAGCTCTTTAGCAAATTGTTTACACTAGCTTAACTGCTTATTTGGCTGTCGGACCCTTCGTTTGAGTCTCTTGAGGAGTTCCACATAGAACTTGGCGTTGACGGTTTGTCCATTGTGGACGATACCTTTGATGGCAAAAAAGACAATGAGCATCGTTTTCACTTTGAATTTGTCCATTCAGCGACCTCTTCCCGGCCCTCCAAACAATGTTTCATTCCTTCGATCATTACCGGTAGTTAGCCGAAGGTCGGATGAAAAGTACGTGTCGATAGGTCCAGCCGTTTTAACGAAGTTTTCCTCAACGGCTCTAAAATCGCGTTTAAAATTCTAGTAGCCGATTACATTAAGTATATGAAAAAAAAAAAATAGATTTGAAATTCACACATAACCCCTTAAGATATAAGACCTCTATCAGAGCTTAAGGTATACATGGAGAAAACACTTCACACATCTGCTAATCGGCAAAAATTTTTACACAAATAATTCCGGCGCTGTCAGTGTGTAATATCTGCATATCATTTAGTTGGTTAACAATAATTATATACTTTTGCATGCGGTCATAATTTTTGATCCCTTCAATGGTAATTATTTCGAAAAAATCTTCCCACACAATTTTCCAACTTTTCATTGCTAATCACTTTTCATATTTTTCACTTTTAATAATGCTTTCGTGTCGTGTCTGCGTATTTTCTACACGTTTTCTGCAAATTTATGATGCAATTTAGCTACTTCCTTGTACAACCCCAACGACAACAACAAAAACGATAAGCTAAAACAACAACGCATAGCTACTGTACAGAGCAACGGACTGGACCACACACACGCAGCGCTTGGTATAACTCATTATTGTAGGTGCATTATCGTCTGTTGTTGTTGTAGAAACTTGTTATACACCGTAAAGACTTTCTGACCCACTTAGTCGCCAGCCCGCAGCAATGCCGGCCGTTGCCGGTGGCGGTCGCTGGAGATTGATTGGTCTGGGCTAGACAGCGAGGCAGCCGGCAGCCGGCAACCAATGTGTCGCTGAATGATTTACATGCTACCCACATACATACTTGCATACTTACATGCGCTTGAGCATGCGTATACTGTTGCATGTACACTTCCTTGGAATTCGCAACGCGTGTGCGCACGCAAAATATACAGCTTGTGCGCACTCTTCACACGCGCATGCGCGAATATGCGTGCCCAAGTGTGAACGCGTGTGCGTTTTGCATATCACTAGTGTAAGGTTTATGCACTCTCATGTGCGTGCAAATGCCGCTTGTCACCACAATGACACGCGCCCACTAAAATGTGCAATCCCGAAGTACATTTGTGTTTGGAAATCGGGTGAAATTGAATCCCGGAAATTCGTCGTTTTTTTATGATTAAAATATATTCGATTTTCATATCTGTAGTCGTTGTTTTGGAAAAAATAAATTTGGAAAAATCTCGACAGTACCAGTGATCAGTCGTATAATCGAAATTCTCCTACAATTTTATTATATCCTAAGCCCTGTTTGTTTGACTAATCCTTGCTGACTCCTTGACCAGGAGCTGTTGAAACCTTTCTTACTTTCTTCTGTCACCTTAACAACTCTTGCTTGTTGAAAATATTACTGTTTGTTAATAATATTTTGCAGCTCTAAAATGGGAGTTGGAAGTCGTGAAGTCCAAACCATTGCATGTCAACTTCGATATCATTGTTTTCATAACATCCCAGTCAAATTTCTTTCATATTTTTGAAGTCATCAAACCAGTCGCCGACTTGTGTCATCAGTAAATTTTCTCAATGTATTTATTAAAGTAATTTTATTAAATATTCTTTCCTTTTATCAATAAAAATTAGTATCGGGTTTTCCAATAGGGACGCTACAAACGTAGACCGATAGGGACAGCAAAAGACGCCATATCTTTTCCCGCTCTTTTGACATTTCTCTTCACTAAGGTTTGCCATTTCATCACGGAAGGATATACGATCTCATAACGAGTCGAAATTATTAAAATTTACTACCGAAATTCGGAGTCTGTGGCCTCAACTTCAAGATCTAATTATGAGTCCCGAAACTCAATTTTTAGCGGCCTAGCATTGAACACCTGATAGTCTACTCTTCGTGTGTGCAGCTGCAGCTGTATAATCTTGTGTACCAAGCATGAAAAAAATAATAAAACTGATTGCGTGTTGTTGCTTATTGTCTTACAAGGCGTATTAACCGCCCTCTTGGGGTAATTAAGCAAAATTTTTAGTTTTTTTTCACTTCTGCTTTTCACTCTTTGCGGATAACTCTCTTTTTACGCATTTTCCTTTTCGATTCCATCTCCTCATCATCGTATACGCAATTAATATTTGAAGATATGTAAAGATAGTTTTTCACGAAAATTATTTACTCGATGTCTTTCAATATGGACAGACTCGAAGCTCTTTCTTTTTGTGGAAGGGAAAAATGTTAAAGATTATGAAGTAATGAAAATATATCGTTTGTTAACGTTAAATTCTACTGCGCAGGAGAAACGCTACCGGTCAACCGTCTCACAGAAAACTTTTTGCTAGTTCTTTCTAACCATGTTATTTGCATTTAACACCTTCAGGTCGAATTCTTCTTCTTCTTAATGGGCGTAGGTTGTTTGATAAGGGAAAAATATATTTTAAGAAGATTTTTGTCTTAATTTTGATGTTTATATGGCAGCTATATCCTATAGTGGACCGATATCAGCAGTTCCGTCAACTAATGAAACTGTCAGAAGCCATGACGAAATCAAGATGGTACTTGAAAATCATACCAAGCCTTATTTGGTCTAACATACTCATATGTACTCCAGCTAAACTCACAAGGAATACTTTCCGTGTGCTTAAGGTGCCACTGTTTCCGTATCCTGAAATAAAATTTGCTTACATTTCCAAATTGTTTATTTCCTCATTAAACTATTAATTTTCTTTCATTTTCATTTCGTTCATGAACAAGTTGTTTTCGGCTTCTACTCTATCTACAACGAAAACTCGTAGTTAAATACATTATGTAGGTTTCGCATGTACTGCTGTACATATGCTTATGATCCGCAAACAATATGTCTGAAGGCATGTGTGGCGCAGCTGTTGCTCTAAATAACTTAATTTTAGCTTTATTTGCGTCCCTCCAGCGCAGGCGTACCGCACAAGCCAATACACATACATACATATGCACATACGCTCACATTGTTAGCTACATCATTACCCCGCTGCTGATTGCTGATTTACGTAGCAACAATGCGCCAGAGGCGCTAAAGAATTTCATGCGACCCACTCAACGAATTTGCAGCTTGAACTGAATTTTTATCGCAAATCGTGATTTTAGGTTTCGAGGCAAACTTTTTGCCACACATTGTTTTCGCTAATTGTTTCCTCATTTACGAGTCGTTTGTGTATAATTTTTTTTTTTGCAATTTTGTTTCATTGAAATTTCGTTTATTTGCAAGCGGTGGGCTTAATTGCAACAACGGTTTCGTCTCCTTGTCCCGCATTTAGTATAGATTTGATGGGGTCTCGCGTGGAAGAGTAGAGATTCCCATAATACTCAGCACCATTTGTATAGTCCATTTCGGAATGTAAAAAAATTATAAAGACCTTAGTCTACATCTGAACCGATAAGTTCAAAAAACTCAAAACAATTTCTCACACGAGACTCTCTATCAATCTTGAAATTTTAAGAACCAAAATATTGGAAAGATATCTTTATGTGTTTGACTGTCCACTGTCACGGATCATAATGCGAAGACTGTCGGCGGAAAATGTGATGACTACCGATGGTTAAGATAAGGCCGAATTGCATAAAAAGACCTATTTAGCGAGGAAAAAGGCGCTCTTTTACCATAACAATGCAGAAGCCAAGGTAGTGGTTATATAATTTCTGATCAGCCTCTGAAGAATATCATTTCTTCGATAAGGGAAGTTTCGTGTACTAGAGTAAGAGATAGACAATCGCACACTTCAACCAAGATAAGGGATTCTAAAGAACTTTAGAACTACCCTAATGAAAAAATATATATTTTGATTTTTGAAGTTGAATTTTGAAGTTTTTGAGTGAGTTAACTTGACGCTTACTCTTCAGCGCATATTATGCAATAAAAACTTTGTGTTTGTCGCTCCACCAACCTGCAATAACCGCTGCACAAAGTCAACAAATGTAGACAAGTGTTTCGCTTGCTGCTTAAAGGTAATAGTTTCATGCTCAGTTGCTGGTAGAGCATGCCTAAGACAACACAACTTCGCACCACACCACAAATTTCCTAACTACACAAACAACCGTTTCGCGTTTTCAACCGACAACACCAACATTATCTGGTTTGTACGTGCCGTGACGCAGCCACGCTGCACGAGACGCCAGAAGCGCAGCTGCTTTGCTTTAATGCCAATTGTTTTCTTAACACCAACGCAAATTGTTTACCACTTGCACTTGCGCCGTCTGTCTTTCGGGTAAAATCAGATCAGATTACACTCACAGTCGGTTTGTGGTGTGAAGTGGCACAACCGCCGCGCTGTAGCAGCCAATACTGACTTGACTCCAAGCGCTAACCGAAGATCGAAACTCTGGCTAATTCAAATATAGCTCCATTTGTATTGTGGTTGTTGTACTCGATTTGTTTGTTTGTTGTTCCTTATTACCTGCTTGGCGCATTGGCCTGCAATTTGCATATTACAGGTGGCTGAAATAATGTAAATACGATTATAGTCCTCCAGTGTTAAAATCAGTGACGCCGCTACCTCTCCTCATGTCCTCTCTGCTTTTTGTCGGCTTTAGGCCTAGCGGGCTCCAGCTGGAATGTTGCCGAATTGGCGGTTGTCATTTCCTTTCTATCAACATTTGCGAGATATGCAAATATTTTTACGCCGAAATATACTTACGTCGGACTCTGTCTGTCGTGGTTGTTTACGTTGTCATAGTGTGCTCAGAAATCTGGGCGTAAATCTGTAAATTAAAATATTCAAAATTACTGTAATGGAATTCCATATTTATTGCTTTCAATTTCGGGATTATGTAAAAGCCATTTAGGAGGAAATATGTTCGTATTGTATTGCCTTACTTGACTTGCAAATGAAATGGAGCGTGGTCCTTACTAACGCGGTGGAGGAATAAGAAGTTGCAGCTGTGGGTTGAACGCAGTTGTATTTTCTCTGAAAAGATCATAAAGCTTAGGAACTAAGAAGGAAACGTAAGAAGAATAACAAAAAAGTAATGAAATACCGACACCTTTTGTCGTTCATCGAAGTTTCATTGTCGCCTAATATGAAGAATTCTGGGACAAGAACCTTAGAATTTGAACTGCATAGTATATATATTAAGATTATGATTAAATGTTACACCTCTTTTATAGCTGGATTTATTTTTATCGTACCCGGTTTCTGGTTGAATATGGTCCCTGCCATGAATAGTTGCTAATTAATCGGCTTCAACAGAAAAATTGCAATTTTTTCGTGATTCTACATAATCTTACCTAGTGGTCTAGGATTCTCTGCTCTCTCGTAATTTGCTAAAAATGGTCAGGAGGTACGAAGAGATTCACTACCTGATGCTAAACTCTGGGATCTTGTATATGACTTGATAAGAATATCGTGATTTGAATAGTTTTGAAAGAGAGTTAGATCTGCGTAAATTTCTCTGAGACGGAAATCTATTTAAATTCTTTCTGTCGAACTGTATTTAGGAATAATTGTAACATGTTCGAAAATAAGAAAGAACGTTCGTAAAGAAGAAAATGGGACAGTTTCCGAGGCAATCGCGTCGATCATCATGATTTCCATTCAGCATACCATTGTGCCCCATTTTTTGTGGTTTTAACAGAAGACTAACTGTATTATATTAATTATACCCTGAACAGGTTATAATAAGGGGTTACATACGTCCGCAGCACCAAAAATGCGGTAAAAGAAAAACTGTTTTTAGAAGGGATAACAATAGAAATAAATATAAGAAATTTTTTACAATGTTTATTGGTACTTAAAGTTTATAAAAAAATTTATTTTAATTTTTCTTTACAAAAATTAATACATAAAATATCACGTGACCCAAGGTACAATAAAAAAAAAATTGTTCCACGGTCTGCATCATTTATCCTTGAAATGTTGATGGATTTGTAAAAATAAAAAAAATTCTTGTAAAATGAAGTTGAAGTTATAGTCTGTCGAGCCGATTTTTTTAATTTCGAAAAACTTTCCAATTTACGGAATTTAGAAAAAAAGTATGCGTTTTACCTCATAAATGTCACACTTTAATTATGTTTACAAAATTTTTTAATAAAAATATCGAAAATTCGGTTCGACAGACTATAGAGAAAACATTTTCGAATATTTAAAAAAAATCGCATCAAAAAATGTTAAAAACTGTATGAGTTATCATACAGACCGTGCCGGGAAAAGTAGTTTCGATAAAAACGCGTTTAAACTTTCACTTGTGTGCATTATACTCTCGTCGAGCGGTCTGATTTTCTACCATAACTTTGTACCTATGGGGAATTTTTACAATCGACTTTCACAGAAATACGCCTAAAACTATAAAGAATAATAACCCATAAAAAAATCGATTTTGTTTTTAATTCTGGACGTATGTAACCCCTTAAGTTTGCCATGAAGTTTGTAACAACCAGAAGAAAACATGCGATACCCTATAAAAAATCTATATAAATGATCATCGTGACGAGCTGAGTCAAATTAGCTACATATGTACGAACGGCCAGACGGACGTACATATTTACGCGAACTAGGCAGCCAGTTTTTGAGATATCGATCTGTAATTTTGTAAACATCCTTTTTTCTTCAAAAAATTTTTTATATGGAACCGTCAATATCGAATCACTGTAGAATATGGCTATTGGAAAAATTTATCGGTCAAAATTAAGTTCTTGGGTCAAAAAAACATTTTTATTTGACAAAATATCCTTACGAAATTTTGCACATACTAAGATGAACATTTTTTATACCCTTATGCTATAAGAAATGTACCTGTGAAGGGTATTAAAGCTTCGATGCAGCCAAAGTTTATGTTTTTTTTTTTTTTTTTTTTTTTGGTTTCTTAAAATTTAACTGTTATAATTTAATCAAGAAAATATAAACTCAAATATAAGTTTAATTTAATATTTTGAAGCGCACTTGTCTGTCTTTGCTTGCTTGCTATTAGTCAAGAACAACGTCAAGGAAAGTCAAAATGCCGTATAATTCATATTTTTTTTTTATAAAACCATATGTTTGCGCTACGTGATTATACTCAAGTATGTATTAACTCACAATTTGTGCAAATGAAAATATTACGCAATTAATTTATAATTAAGAAACAAAACAAAATCGGCAAAGTGTGCACAGTTGCAGAAATGGCGTGAGGAAGGCAACTGCCAAGAAGCACGCCATGAAACCGCATTATAATGTCGCCCCCCTGCTAGGTAGCGCCTCCTAAGGCGCCACCTGTTGCTCTGCCAACACGTGTTTTGGCCTTTTCATAGCGTTTGTTTACGTTTACACATTTTCTTTGATTTCATTTTTCGTCACATTCGGTCAATGCCCCAAATTTTGCCAACAAACATACATACAGATAGATGTATATGTGAATGAATTACATATATTTGTATTAAAAAAAATACATTGTATTATAAAAAGCGTGGATGAGATAAAAATATAGCAAAGCATGACAAGCGAGTACAAATTTTCAATTAAGTAGCCGGCGCCGTGGGTCCAAATGCAGGCCGAAAATACATAAGTACATTTGTTTTCGCTGTTATTTATTTCTTCGTTGAGTTTATTTTTTTTTTTAATTTTATTTTTTTATTTATTAATTTTTTGGGTTTGTTTTGCGTTTTTCTTTTTACTCGCATACTAGTTATATAGTTTGGTAATACAATTTTCTTTTGATTCCATTTCAATTACAGTTATTGTCTGAAAGTTAAGAGTTTAAATATTATATTAATTGGCACTGACAATATATTTATTTAGACATTTGACCGGGTTTCTAAGTCTTTTTGTGCTATATGCCACGAAAGTATTTTGAAGCTAAGATCAATGTACAAATTCGGCTCTGCAAATCGACAGTATCGCTCGTCTTAGATCAAGTACTGTAATCTGTAATATTTGTATGTCGATAGACTACCGAAATGATTGTTAATCCCTTAAGAAATTGTTTCTGTCATTTTACTGAAAGTTTAGAATAATTCTATAGACGACCTAATCTCGCCGAGAGTCCAACTGATCAATCATAATCGGTGTATCAATATAGATCATTGGCTTAATATTCTCCCGTAAAAAGTAGAGTAACGGAGCCAAATTTGAGTCAAGTTGACCAAAGTTACCAATGGTCAGATCCAGTTCTTATAGTATGAGTCACTAAGCGTTCGCCTTGGTAATGGGATAGTTTTACTTTTAATTTGGACTATTGATTCATATAAAGCCAATATTTTTCCAATAAATGGCCGTAGTAATCTATATCTCGCGTTGTAGTGTGTTCGGACGGTTCCGCTATAGGACGTTAGAAAGGTAAGATTTCGTACTAACTAAACAAAAAAGTAAGAGAAAATACATCATTCTCTGATAAAGGCAAAAAGATATCGTAAAGATGAGAACAGTTAAAGTTCAGATAAAGTTACAGCAAATCAGGCACAATTTTGGATTCGCCAACACCGCTCTGGTAATTTTGATGTCACAGACGCACCAGTTTCTCGAAGACCAATTAGCGAAAACCTCTTGAACCTATTTTGCTTTGTGTTTAGTGTGATTGGAAGGGAATTATCTACTATAAGCTGCTTCTTAACGGCCAAACTCTTAATTCGAACCTGTACTGTCAACATTTGCACCGTCTGAGGAAAGCAATGGTCCAGAAGCGGTAAACTTAAACCAATAAAAGAGGAATTGTGTTCCATCAGGACAATGCCAGACTGCACACATCGATAGGGGCTCACCAGAAGCTCCGTACTTTTAGTTGAGAGGCTCCCATGCATTAACCTTACCTATAGTACGGACCTGGCAACAAGTCGTTCTTATATTAGGTTGTCAAAAAAGTCTTGCGGTATTTTCGCTAGTTGGCGCTGAAAGCGCGTAGTTCTAGTTTTATTCGTCGTATCGGGTCATGCTATACCTTTTTGGAAAGCTCATTTCACGCGCTAACGCGGTGGTGGTTTGTGATAATAGACTGTGTCAGTTTTTTTCCATACGTACGAGGGTTTTTGCAGGATGCACTAAGAGTTTTCGGTTTGTGATGAAGCTTACAGAGTCTCTTCAAGATTCTTTGCACTCCAAATACAGCAATTATGTATCTATTGAAACAGAAATACGACTGACCGCTGATGTGTATTAAGTACTTACGTGAGTTTAAGATTTGTGAACCACCTTGTGGTTCTAAAAGCAATAAAAATTTCCTCTGTCGAGTAGTAACTCATCATTAAGTTTCAACGAACTCAAGCCGCTATTTTTAAAGAAAATTGCATTCATAATTAATTCAGTTGAAAACATATCAACAAAAGTAATAATAACGATGTAAACAATTCATATTTAAATAATTTTGTCAGTAATGGTTTTTTCTATTCATGCATTCGTAATGATTTTTGCAAAAAAATCATGACAACTCATAAAGATTGCAGGCTTGCATGAACATAGGTTGTATAGTTTATATGTAGCTTCGGCAAAAGCTATTAAAAATTGTAACACTAAATGCAAATGACAACCGCTGCGCTTAATTGGCGCTTAGCCGTCTCAGGTGAGGCGACGGCAGCCACGACGGTGCAGGCAATTAGCCGTGCGTGTTTCGGAAAAAAGCGACGCTTTATCTCGCCTCTTTATCTACATACAAATTAAATGCTTTCGCGTTAAAGCTACTTAGGCAGACAGCATTCACCAACAGTGTTTTATGCACGAATGCAAATCGTTAGCTGCGAAGAAATGTCAAAATGCAAAATGCGAAACTGACAAACTAGCAAACTGGCAAGCTGCGCCAAGAGTGCCTATAAAAAATGCAGCTTAAGATAAGGTGTCTGTATGTACATAATTCGTGAATGCACAGCAGGTGAGGCTGCGTTGTGGTGTGGTGTGGTGTATGCTGGTGAATAAAACAAAAACTTGTAGATTAACATATTTGTTATTCAGACACAAGTAAGCAATCAGCTGTGACTCGGAACAAAACGAAAAGCAAAAAATAAAAAACAAAAAACAATATAGCAAACAAATTGCAAAATTTCCGACAAAATTTCATTGTCAAATGCAACGTGCAAACAATAACGAATAATTTACGTATTTATGCATAACAACGCTTCTAAGAAAATTTTACAAAACACACAATTTCGCTTTGACGCATTTAATGACTGTGTGACCAATGTTGCATTCTCGTTTGATTTTTTTTTTATGTTTTGCATCTCTCTCGCCGCTGCCACTTTTTATGGGTGAAAATGCGCAAAAGTCGGCATTGTGTGGGGAAATGTCTGAAAAAATATGTAATTATATGTCAACACAGTTGAGGCGATTGTGAAGGCTGCCGAAATGTGTGTCAAAACTGTTTCACATACCAGCATACCAACATACACAATGCGCTTTTGACGTGCGAATGCGAAAATTTCACAAGAATGCTATAAATAGATGAAAATAATGTCACGCTTCATATGCGCAGTATTTGCAAATGCGTGGGTGCATATTATTAAAGGACCCAGAAATATTTTAAACTAATTTGTAGTGTTTGTAATGCGTGTAAATATATTTACAGTCAAATTGTGAATGCAAATTTTAACATTTGTGTTTTTTAATTGAATAAATAATCTCTAAAGACCCTCATTATGTAGTCTAACCTCACATAGCCATAAACTATAAAATATATTTACATATTTCAAATGCATATATTACCTATCGCTTATCGTTCGCATTGCGCATTCTAACCTCATATGACTTCATATTAAGTTTTTAGCATTCGAAAAAGCAGATCTGAATCGTTGGAAGCAGTTTTACCTTAAAAAGCAGATGCATGTTCACCGTGAGTTTTAACATTAAAGATAAAGGTTACAGCATGTTTTTTTACATGGTTATACTCGTATGGTTCTTAAAGCACGTTTAAAGTTTCTTTGTTCGATCAAACCAATCTACGGCTATAACTTAAAAATAAAGTATTTTGACTTTGAACTTTAAAAAATACTGGGGATATTTTTGAATATCGAAACTATCGAAAAGTGAAGAAGAAATTTTTGGACTACTTAAAAATGGTGGACTAGAAGAAGGGTCGAAAAGACAACAGGTCTTTCATATTTTAAATGTGTTTATGGTCGTTGCACTACGGACCAGTATCCAATCTGAGCTAAAGGTTGTGCGGGATAGTCTCTGACGTTATCATAAAAGTAGTCATACCGGATGACAACTCTTCAACTATCAAAGAACCATAGATTTTTCGCAGAACCTTTATCTCGAAAACTCTTAGCGCCGACTCATCTGATGTTGTCATCGTCCATGCCTCTGCACCATATAGCAGAACGGGAATGATAAGTGACGTGTAGAGGTGTTTTGTTCGTCGAGAGAGGATTTTACTTCTCAATTGCCTACTCAGTCCGAAGTAGCTGTTAGCAAGAGTTATTCTGCGTTGGATTTCAAGGCTGACAAAATAGACGAATTTATGTACGACTTCGACGTTATGACTGTTAATAGTGACGTGGGAGCCAAGTCGCAAGTGCGACGACTGTTTGCTTGATAACAAGAGAGATTTCGTCTTGCCCTCGTTCACCACCAGACCCATTTGCTTCGATTCCTTAGCCAGTCTGGTGAAGGAGGAGCTGAACTAATGGCACGCATGTTGAATTTAATGTTGTCAATATCTCGGTCCATAAAAAGGCGGCTTCGAACTTGTTCCACCTTTCATTTGCTGAATATCAGCTCAAGCTATGAAATTCTGCAAATAATCTAGACGTTTTTAAACATATTCCCGTTCGAATTTAGACATTCCCTACCTGTTCGAAATAAAATTAAATGCACTCAGTATTTTTGTACTTGTTTTCCATTCGTAACACCCGATAATATACATACATTGTATATGTATATACATACATATACATTATATAAATAGGTTCCGCTTTTAAATTTAATTAAAACTTAAATTTTGCATGCTTATTTCATTTTGTATTGTCTACAACAAATGTATGACCTACATAAAGGGTGATCCATTTCCATTTTCCAGAAACTTCAATTTTAATGGGAAATGTTTATTATCATACGAAATAACATTCTTTCGTATTTATTTTTTAAAAATGAGCTCTTTCAAATGTTGGCCGTGGCTACGTCTCAAATGGTCCATCTGTTGAGTCCAATTTTCGATGACTCGTTCGAGCATTTCGACTGTCAACTGGCGAATGACACGCGTGATGTTTTGCTCCAAGACCTGAAACGAAGCGGGGATGTCCGCATAGACTTTAGAGTTTACATGTCCCCACAAGAAAAAGTCTAAGGGTGTCATATCAAATGATCTTGGTGGCCAATCCATCGACCCAAAGGTAAAATTCCCTGCTCACCGAAGTGTTCTCTCAATAAATCCATTGATTGATGCGATGTGTGGGAAGTGGCGCCGTCTTGTTAAAACCAAATTTCGCCGAGATCACGAGCTTCAATTTCAGCCATCAAACAGTCGGTTATCATAGCGCGATAGTGATTGCCAATGACGGTTATGTTCTTACCGGCATCATTTTTGAAGAAATGTGGACGATGATTCCAACGAGCCACAAACCACATAAATCTTTGTTTTTTCTAAATGGCAGTTCTTCAATCCCTTCAGGTTGCTCTTAGTTCCATTGAGACAGAAATTGGCCTCATTGCTGTACAAAATTTGCCTCGAAAATGTCGGATCTTCTTTGAACTCTTCAAAAGTCATAGAGTGAAATGCCAAACAAAACTGAACAAAAATAGCTTGATGATTGCAACGACTCATGCGTGATCTGTCAAAAAAGGCTATTGAAAAAAGTACCTTGACTTGGATCACCCGTTGTATCTACATTGGTACGGTGGTATGGACACTTGTAAACACTTGTAGAATCATACAAGTACTCGCATATAAATTACTTAAAATCTTTTGGCATTGTCTTTTGGTAATGCACTGCCGCAGTTCGGCTTCGCAAGTTGTTATCTTGCACCAAGAACAGTTGTTGCTGGTGCATTTTATCATTGTTTTGACTCCTCAATGCCCCAGTAGGTATAAAGCGAACATGTGCTTGTGTTGGTACGTTCATATACTATATTATTTGTAGCGTGGACTGAAAAGCGTTTTGTACTTGAAATTTCGTTAACTCAGTTCTTATCTACTCAGTAGGTTGGCATTTAAACAGTCACGCTGACGTGTCTCAAAACTACTGCTCGGAACGTCCAAAACGGGCTAAAAAAAACGCAAAAGTTGTTTGAACCCGATAATCAGTTGTCATATTGACTGTGATTATTATTATTTTTGATTGATTTATCGGTTAATATATAATAATTGAACGCTAGTGTATTGCTGATAGCAACCTGAGTGGTTGCTACAATTTACTCATGTGAAATCTAACGGTTGTACGAGATGACGTACAATTCGTAGTTGCTAATGAGAGCCGTTAATTTGATTTACTACACTAAAATTGCTTTGTTTGCCAACGTGTGGGTGGATATTAATGCTTCCCATTTATTTATTTTTTTGTTTTTTTTTTGCATGTAATCACTATAGTAGTCAGTCCACCATGTATTGTTGTTAACAGTGATTGGCAAGTACGCGCCGTAACCCGAATTGGGACAAATTAAATGTTGTTACTGTTGAGTGATTATTTTTAACTAAATAAAATAAAACAATAAAATATAAAAAATGAGATCAAACGCCTCCAAAAAGTGTTTATTTTTATTTTTTTTTTTAAATTTTTTTTTTTTTATTTTTTTTTTTGTTTGTTTGTTAAACACTTAGAAAGCGTATATTTTTTCACTCCTACCCGGTTGCTATTAATTTGAAAGCAGTGTATAATAGTGTTAGTGTATATGTGTACCCACTTTGTTTACTTAGAATCTGTGCAAATTAGCAATCAAATAATTAAAAATCATAATGTTGCTGAAAATCGTAACGAATTTCGTTTGTGGTGAAGTGAAGAAAGTCAAAACGAATTTGACGATGTTCTTGATCTTTTTCTGGGTGATTTGGTTCTCGCAATTGATTGCCATATCGACGATGTTTCTCAGGTAACTAAAAATCATGAATGTGTTATAAAAGCAAATATTTTTGTACATAACAACAAACACACTGAAATTATATATATATGTACATATATACGTGGGTTGGGGTTTATATTTCTGAGTTAATTACAGAAAAAAAAAATAAAATTTAAGTGGTTTTATTGTTTTTCAAAATATTTCCCCAAAAAAATCATATACTGTAAATTTAATAAAGTTTTTATACCAATATTAAATTTATTATTATTATTTTCCTCTTTGCTTTTTTCTAGCTTGCCGGATATCACGGAGATTCCTACAATCACTGTGACAGAATTGCCATTGGAAATACTAGAGCCCACGCGCGGCAATATCGAAGCGCTGGTCATTGATGCCGCCAAAGAGACCATTGCGCGAGAGCATGAAAATCATACATTGGATGTGTTGGAGAACAGCAGTGAGGCTATAAGAAAGGGTGAGTATCAAAGATTTCCTTCTTCATTTGTTCTACAGCCTCCAAGCCTTGACTCATATGTTTCCTTTCCTACCACCTGTTGAGTTTACCCTTCAGGGATACATGTTTTAGTTCGCTGAGGTAAAATAGGTTAATAATTGAAAGAAATTTGCTTGTACTACTGTGCCCAAAAAATAAGGTGACATTGTATTTATTTTGAAAATTCTTTATTTATTCTTCCAAATCAATTTCATCCCCTTCAAAGTAATCCCCTCCCGATGCAATGCACTTATGCCAACGGATTTTTCAATCTTCGAAACACTGGGTTGAGTTTTTGGCGAAATGATCACTAATTACGAGGGCAGTATGGGATGGTGCATTATCGTGGTGTAAAAACCAAGAATTGTCTTTCCACAATTCCGGCCTTTTTAGGCGGATAGCGTTACGCAAACGACGCATAACGCTCAAAATCTTGTTGGCTGTTTGACCGGTTGTAAGGAATTCATAATGCACAACACCACGATAATCAAAGAAAACAGTCAACATGACCTTGATTTTTGAGCGACTTTGGCGCGATTTTTTTGGTCTGAGCTCCCTTTTGGCACGATCGGTTGTTTCGGGGTCGTAAGCATAGATCCAAGTCTCATCGCCAGTTATAATGCATTTCATGACACCCTGGTAGTCGGAAAGCACCGTTTCACACACTTCAACGCGACGCCTTTTTTTTTTTTTAAGTCAATGTTTTCTGTACCAGTCGAGATTTGACGCGCTTGAGGCCCAAAACATCCTTCAAAATGGTATTAGGTGAGCCTTTCGATATGCCAACTTCATCAGCAAGGTCTCTAATTGTTAATCGACGGACACCAAATCTTTGATTTGTTGAACGTGAGCTTCGTCGGTTGAGGTTGATGGTCGCCCTGGACGCTCTTCGTCTTCGACACGTTCACGGCCGGCTTGGCACTCACTATACCACTTGTAAACATTTTTTTTAGACATAGCCTCATCACCAAAGGCTTGCTGCGCCATCCTCAACGTATCCGCAGCAGAAAATTGATTCCGTAAACAAAATTTAATGCAAATTCAAATCCTTCGACGCGCGCAGTTTAAATTCAAATGTCTTCTTATTTTTTGGGCACAGTAGTACTTCCCGTCGGTTTGCTACGAAGTTTGTAAAACTCAAAGGGAGACCTCCAAAACTGAGTCGATTTAGTTATGTCCCAACATGTCTATCTGTCGGTCTTTATATACACGAACTAATTCCGCAGTTTTTGAGATATCGATGTGAATTTTAGTATATGGCTTTTTCTACCCAAGAAACTGATCATTGCCGAAATTGATATCGGACCACTGTAGAACATAGCTGGTACGCACGATCAGTAATCGATCAAAACCAAGTCTTTGTATGGAAAGAACTAGATTGAAATTTGCCTATTTTTCATGCAGCATGCAGTCACACCTACAGTCTAAATAAATGAGTGAATCTCTGTCACATTACCACCATAGAATTTTAAAGCTGTAAACATTACTCTCTCTCTTTTATCTGACCTCATATATTTTATCCCTCTGAGGATCTATAGTTGTTCAAATCTACAACAAAAAAATATCTTACAATATTTAAAAAATCTTTCCAGACGAAGAAATTATCAAATTTGATGACTCTGGCGGCGGTGAACACACACAGCCGACGCTGACGGACGCAGATCTCAATTCCAGCGAAATTCCATCAAACATTCCAATTGTTAATGCCACCAAAACAACAACGAGGGCAACACAAAATGAAAGCGATAGCCCGGCTACTGCCACCCCTACCGAAGGAGAGATCGCGGCTGATGATAACAATGACGCTAATACCGTTAATCTCACTGTCGAAGAGGTGCCCATACCGGTATTCTCCGAATGGGCCCAAAAGCAAATGGAGGCCGCTGAGAAGCAGCAGGCAAAAGAGCAGGAGGTTGTAAATACTGCCACGCAGAAAAAGAATCTCACCAATGGGGATGGCAAACGGCCAGCGCCGCTTAAAATGCGCAACAAGAACTATGCATCACCCGATTGTGGTGCCAAAATAATCGCCTCCAATGCGGATGCGAGCAATACGGGTGCAGTGTTGAGCTCCTCAAAGGACGAGTACATGTTGAGCCCCTGTGGCAATCGCATTTGGTTTGTCGTCGAACTTTGCGAGGCGATACAAGCGCAAAAAGTCGAATTGGCCAATTTTGAGTTGTTCTCTTCGTCGCCGAAAAATTTCACCGTTGCCGTCTCAAATCGTTTCCCCACACGCGATTGGTCGAATGTGGGTCGTTTCATAGCAGAAGATAAGCGGAATGTGCAAAGTTTCGACTTACATCCACATTTGTTTGGCAAATTTGTACGCGTTGACATACACTCACACTACTCCAAAGAGCATTTCTGCCCGGTGTCACTTTTTCGCGTCTTCGGCACATCAGAGTTCGAAGCTTTCGAAACGGAGGACACACCGCACATCGATTTGGATGACTTTGACGATGAATTCGGGCAAGAACAAGTTCATGCGAAGACTCCTGATGTGAATCTGTTTAAGTCCGCCTCCGACGCCGTACTCTCGATCGTCAAGAAAGCCGCCGAAGTGCTTGTCAAACCCGCAAACCAACAGAATACGACACTCACAATCACGCAAACACGTACAACGCAGTGTCGTTCACCGGCAACGGGACCATATAACTGCGCCGACTGTAGTCAACCGTTAGTAGCGCGCATCAACAATGCGCTCTCCTGTGAGTATCAGTCTCTGCAAGCGCTGCTTAGAGTACCATGGCTGCTGAAAGATCTACTGCGCACGCGCATTTGCGCCAAGGATTTCGGCATTGAACTGAAAGCGAAATCTAACGGCGAACTGGGTATGAGCATGCAAATGGACGTGAAAAACAGTTATTACCTGAATTTGCTGCCAAGAGAATATGTAGGCGCGCTGTGCCAAATGCTGGCGACGCAAGCAAAAGCGAAATCACCAACAACAGCTGCAGCGGACGACACGCAAGACGAAAATGCGGTTACGGAACCGCCTTTAAATCTAACTATCGACAAGAAATTGAAAAAAGACGATTTTCGAATCATCGACGGCACGCAAAAGAAGCTAGTTACAAGCAAAACCACAAACCTCGGTGACGACATTGCAACTGAAAACGCTGAAGCAACATTTAGCGGTGAAGGTGCACCACCACCACCACCACCAACAACAGCAACAAGCACAACAGAAAGTGGGACAGCGGAAGCAGAGCAAATTGCACGTCCACCGCAAGCGAACGTAGACGACGCAACGACAGCAACACATGCGCCACACACAAGCGGTGGCAAGGAACCAACACCCGATGTAAATATATTCAATGTACCTGCACATAACGAACAACAAGAATTGCAAAAACCATCGCAACCCAGCGAACCAAGCGCTGGCAGCCACACAGAGGAGCAGCAGAGCAGCGGTGACTCAAGTGATGACAGCAGCGCTCCAAGCAGCACAACAACTTCGATACCACCTGCAAACGGCGACAGTCTAAAAGTGCTTGCCGACAGCACGAGCAGCGATAACGCGCCACCGCCGGTGCAGCCAACTCCAACCGTTACACCCTCATTGGGCTCACGCAGCGAAGAGGATGCCGCCTCTTGGGAGAACATCGATAACTTGATTACTTCTACGACAGCCGCGCCGAGTGGCGGCGAGGCGAGCGCGCATGGCAGTCAGCCTGGCGTGAATCTACAGCAGAAAATACCCAGCGGTCCACAATCGGAGAGCGTCTTCATACGCCTGTCCAATCGTATTAAGGTATGAGTATTGTTTTTCTCTCTATATATATTTTGGTTCAACTGTTTATTAAAACAATTAGCTTCATTTCAACCATTCAATTGTTTACCTTGGTTGAAAATCTCTCAATTTTTACCCTGATCCATTTAATGGGTTTCCAAGAATTCAAAAGTCTCTTTCTAGGTGTTGGAAAAGAATTAAAGCTTTGCGAGAACCGTTCTACAATCTTAAAAATCAAAAATAACGTCTTTGGAAAACTTTTTATTGGACAAGCAATCTTCACGAAAGCTTATGACCACTTCTAAAACAGCTTTTTTTAACTCTAAAACTCAAAATTCAAATAAAAATCACAAAGCGGATGTTTTTAATAGTTTGGTTAAGCTATCTTAAAGCAGTATAAATATAAACCAAGAAGCCTCTTCGTTATTCTTGCTCAGCGAACTTGTTACTTCGTTGTTATCCTGTCAGACGTATAGTACCCACTTAATATTCTCTCATGAAAAGGGTTGGGGCTACTCATTTACCCAACTGATTGGCTCCTGCTGCTTCACTATAGTATCCTTCAAAGTTTATTATTGTTTTAGTCATGTCAGCTGATCGACAAACTGAATTACAGAGGCAGACGTCTGTTTAAACTAGTAAGCCTGCAATTTTGATACAAACAAGGTGCAGCAGCAAGCCGTTCGTCCTTCTATTGTCATGTCTTGGGTGTGGCTTCAGTGGGTGGGCATTAATAATGGCGAATTTGCGTGTTCGACATTGTTGCTCCGTTTAGCTTAACTAACGCAAGGTTCTTTGATTTCTTCACGTATTAATTTTTTTTTTGTTTTGGTTGGTTGTTGTTGATGTATTTTTGTTTTCTTAGTATTACGCAGGTCTAGAAATTAATCGGTGTTAGAGAACAGTGGGTCAAATTAGTAAATGTCCTTAAACTTAGTATACAAAATAAAATCGCAGAGAAATTCTCCGCTCCGGAAGTTTTTTATTACAACAACAACAAAAATAATAAAATATGTTATATGGACGGTCTAAGCTTGAGCCTTCTTGAAAGTGGAGTAGAGTAACGATAGTAACTTTTGAGAAAATCATTGAAAACTCTGTCCGAAGAACTCTTATATTGAATAATACACTAAAATCCCATAATAAAATAAATCTTTATAAATAAAGTGTTGCCTACAATTAGGAGCAATGCCAAGTGGCCCATTTTTCATCGCAGTCCCAATAAGGAAACCTCTATGTTGAAAACACATTTTACTTTAACAATTTGCTACACTGTTCCCTAGTTGTGAGTTTAAACTTGCTTTTCGTCGAAAACACACTCTAACTTGACTAACTCTATCCTTGTGTTTTCAGTTGCTATCCAACTTCAGGTGCCTTTGCACTATATTTAACTATATTTATACATACATGCACATATTTATTTCTAACACATATTTAATTCATTTTAATACTCACTCTTGTATCCCGCAGGCGCTTGAGCGGAATATGTCCCTATCGGGTCAGTACCTGGAAGAACTCTCACGACGCTATAAAAAACAAGTGGAAGAGCTACAACTCACACTCACGCAAACGGTGCAAACAGTACGCACGCTGGAGGAACAGAATCGCCGCCAAAGCGAGCTACAGCAATTGCTCGCGCAACGCAATGCCCAACTGAAGGAGGAACTGGACGACCTGTCGCTGCAGGTGCACGCCTGCATCGTGGTCATCATCTTTGTAGGCGCCTTCGTCTTTCTCGTACTCATGGTCAGTATACTCTTCTATCGTTCGATGCGTCGCCAAACCAAGGAAGTGCTAGCGCTCTACACCAGCACGAATCGCAAGAAGACAGCAAGCGCGGTGGCTGCAATGCAGAGAAAACTCAATCGACGCAAGTCATTTGAAGATTTCTCAGATCACCAGCAGAGCGGAGAGAAAATGCGACGACCCAGTGAGGAGGCGCTTATGATACTGAAGGAAAGCAGTGATGGTAAAACTGTCGAAGCTGTGGGTGATGCAGCAAAAAATGCAACACAGCGTGAAAGGAAAATGTCCGTTTGTTATAGCAACAACATGAGCGGAACGAATCTCTCGCATGATACAACTATTGTGCGTGCGGAAGGCGACCCAAGCGCTCAGAATATCAGGCAGCGGCGCAAAGGTGAAAAACATTCCTGGCCAAATACCGAACATGCGCAGCAGCAGGCACGCCGTCATCTCGCCCAACTAAATGCCGGAAACGTTGCTGGTGCAGAGCTTATGGAAAATTTCGACAAAGTTAGTGGACGACCACCGCGTGCACCGCCACTAGCGTCTAGTGGTGAAAACCACAATAAGTCCGCTGGCAACAAATCGAGACGAAAAACACAACTGCCGCGGCGACAAGCCTCCGTATCGCATGATTTTATGGGCACTGCTAATTCAAATAATACGGCATCACTGGATATAGACAGTGCAGCGGAATACGATGAAAGTCTACGTCTCGAAGAGGACGACCTCGACAATTTCATACCCACATCTGACCTGGCATACAACGAATTTATGCCTGAAGGACCGTCTGGCTATCAAGTGGACGATGGTGTGGAGACCGCAGATGGCGCCAACGCTGATAGCAAGAAATCGAGCAAAAAGCTAAGTCGTCTAACAGCGCCGGCTTTCTTTAAATCACCATTTGGCAAAAGCCGCAACAAACTACGTAACAGTAAATCCACAAAGCATCCGCATGAATCCACCTCCTGGGAGTGGTATCGTTCGAAAAATGCCGAGCCAAAGCCGTTAAGTGGTTCGGTTTCAGCAAGTGGTGGTTTCATGCGTGCATCACCTACCGTCAGTTTGGACTCATCATCACTCTCGGAAATTTTACTACCAAACAGTCGTACGGAGAACTCATTTCGCATACTCGAAGAGGCTATACTTTCATCGGGCGAAAGCATAGCCGCGAGCAGTGTGGCAACAACTGGCACGAGTGCCACAGATAACGGTAATGGTAATACCAACACTAATGGCAGTCATAGCAATGGCAGTAGCATCGCTAGCAATAGTAATCGCAGCTCCACTTCATCCACATCGACGAAAAAGAAAAATCGCAGCTTCAATAAAATATTTCGCAAAGTATTTTAGACCGTTTTGAGGTGTATAGTATTTGCGTAGTTTGTATTTTCTTAATTAATATAAATTGTTTGACTAAAGACAGTGCGCTTAAGAGAACGAGAGAGAGAAATAGTTAAGTTTGGAAATTCAAGCGCCCATTTGAGTGCATTTAAGGAGTGTGTATTTAAGTGATTTCCGACATAAGTGCTCACGTACAGTCCTGTCAAGTGTTATCAGATAATTATCCAGACACACAAAGTATTTATTGTTGGATTTCAGTCGCCTGATATTGCATAATGCGGTTAAAACCAGGAAGCCCAGTAAAAAGTATATTTCTTATATAATTTCTACATAAAACGCAAAGCTTAAAGTCTGAAATTTTACACAAATTTACAAATATGAAGTAACGATCACTTCGTGCATATTCGTGTAGTGGCATACAAAGTTACAATAGGCTGGTTCAATTACAAAATTGTTGGTAATTTTAGAGAGCTCCGCTTGCAGTTTTCAAAAACCAAATATTCAGCATGTTGAAGCGTTTGCTTGTAACTTTTTTAGGTTAGAAAATATCAGAAAATCTATACCTTTTTTTTTTCAAAGCGAAATCAAACACTTAAAATTTCAGGTTCTTTTGATTAATTTAAATATTTTTATTTATTTTTTCCAATTTAATTAAAAAATTCTTTACATTTTGAAGGATACGCATTGCTTTATACGCACATTTTCCTCAGTTCAAGCATTTTCAATTATTAAACCCTTAATATACGACACTTCATGCTTGCCTGCCGATGTTCTTGTAAAAAATGTATTTCTTTAAAAATATTCAATATTTCCATACAAAATAATTTTGTTTTTGATTTAGTTTTTAGTTAAGAGTGTTCAAAATAATTATACGGCTACGATCAACAATTTTGACAATTCGACGGATTGCAATAAATAAGAAAAATTACTACTAAGTCAACGATTTGATGAAAAAGTTGGGAAGAAGATAGAGGAGAGTGTAGCTTCAAAGCTTCACTGCATAAATTTAAGATTTTCTTATTATACAAATGCTCGTATTTAAACCAGACAACATGTAAAATTTACTCATTCGAAATTTTAAACAAAAAACTAATGTAATTTTGTAATTTCAATATTTTTCTAAAGTTTTCCAAATCCCACTTCAGTCATATTTTTAATATATGTCATGAATACTTTAGTTTTGTATATATTGTATGCATGTATATGAGGGAAATATTCTATTTATATGAACTGTTGTAAGTAGCCATTGTATGAGGCGAAAAAAATTGTTATTATTGTAAAAAGATAGTACATTTTTGAAACTTATTTAACAAAATTTTTAAAACGCCTGATTATTGTTATTTATAAGCAATTTTATGTACATACCAATATGTACCTGTGTGTATAGAGTGGTTCAAATGTGCAGTACATTTATGTACTCAAACATATTTGTAGGCTGTTAAGTAAAAAAAAATCGAAAGTATCCGTTTCGGCAAGACTTACATTATACACCTATATAGAGTCAGCTAGATACTTAAATATTGACTGTTATTGCAAAATAAATTTTCAATTTAAGTAGTTACACATAGAATATTGAATTAATTTGTATTTAGAGAAAAAAAAACAGCTATTAATCGACACATATTTTCATCGAGCAATTGTGTTGATAACAATAACGCACGTAGCAGTTGCTTTCATTAGTATTTGTATTTTAAATTTTTCAAGTAGTATACATATTTTCTTTGCAGGCATACACACACTAGTGCATATAAATAACATACAAATATTTGGAAAAATCCTTATTTGTACTTGTTATTCATACACAATTGCCATTTTGGTAGTTTGTTTAAATTCAGTTTCTCATTTTGCTCATTGTGAGTTGTATTCTCATACTATTTCTAAGTTCCTTTATTGCATTATTCCATACCATCATATTATATTGTTATGTCATTTCATTACAACGTAAATATTTCATGCATTCACTAGTTTATAAATTATATTCTAATTTTATTCATATAAAATGTATTTTAAAGCAATTGTTATACATAAGTACATATAAGCTTAATTGTTACATACATACATACATATTTTGTTCAAATATTATTTTTGATTCATTTGCGCATTCAATGGCTAAAATTATTTAATGTTGCTATTGAGTGTAAGCTCTTAAATATTCTTCTTTCGTGTGTATATTTCATGCTTGTAGTTGTATTATTTAAGGGCGCGTACATTTATGTATTTGTAAGAGATATTTGCGTTTATAGCATAAAATAATGCAATGCCATAAAGCTGTTTTGTCTATAGGCGTTATTTATTTAATAAAACAAGGATGTAGTAGTATTTTAGGTAAAATAAATATACATTGGACTTAACGAAATTGCCACATTCATATAAGACTATAATAAAAACAAATAAATTTCGAAAATGTATTTTTTTTATTTATCGCCATATGTGAACTTTCCATTCGAGTTTTCCGCTGTTAACTGAGAATGAATTCGTTAACATTTTCTGTTGTTAATTCATTCTAGGATCATCAGGCGGAAAATTGCTGCTTTTAAGGTTTAATTTTTGTGTAACTTTATCTTGATTTTGATGTATCAGTTTGTATGATAGCTAGGTACATGCAACGAAGATGCGATCTGAACAATTTTGACGGAGATTGTAGCGTTGCAATGAATAGTAGTCTACAAGATTTGTCGGGAAAGTAATAGGACTGAGCCGATTACAGTTCTTAGAAAGCTTTCAAAATAGCTTCATTCTGCGTCGATGCAGCGCTGCCAGACATTGAAGGTGTCACGGAAGGCATTCTCCGGAATAGGCTTCAGAACCGAGGTGCATGCTGTTTAGATCCCCTCTGCCATCTCAAAATGCCTCTTTGCCTCGGATCATACTCAAAGATACATGAGTCGTTACCTGTGATAACGTTATTAAAAAATTGGGGGTCAGTTTCACACATATTCAATTTTTTTTCGCACACTTCCACTCACCGCAATTTCTGTTCGTCAGTGAGCACTTTTGGGACCACCTTCGCGCACACCTTGCGCATGTCCAGGTGCTCCGTCACAATGTATCCGTATAAATGTTTAATATGTTCCGTGCAGATAACATGTCTTTATGCCAACAATATTTTTCTATGTTGACTTTGAACCTAGCGGTGCTTGCCAACCCATCTTCCCCTCCGAGTTATGCCCCAACGTTCTATGTATAATAGTCGTCCCGCCGATTTTGCTGCACAGCTATCAGCGAAGAGGTCTACAAGTGACAGAGTTTTACAATCACTGTGTAGCACCAGGTCACGAGAGAGGGACACGCTTATACATAAAGCATTGTTGACCTTTCATAACCTTTCATCCACATTGTGTTTTCCCAGCAGTTTGCTGTCCAAACCTACCGCAAGGAATTTGGGGCGGTCCTTGAGAGACATAGCACCACTTAAAATGTTCCATAATTTGCAAACTAATTACTTTGCTTTTAGTTATTATAAATAAGTAAAATTTAGGTGATAAAAACCTAAAACAATTGCAAGTAAGCTTGAAAAGGTTCTCAATTTACAAACAAGTACTTTTGTAACCAGTTACTTCGTTGAAATCTAAAAACTTTCAAATTAGCTGGAAAACTGTTATCAACTTACAAACTAGTTATTTTTCAACCAGCTACTAACAACTAGTTACTTTTAGACTAAGTACTGTACAACTAGTTACTTTCGGACCAGTTGTTTTGGGTCTAGTTACTTTTGGAACTAGTTGCTTTTGGACTTAGTTACTTTTCAACTAGCCTTTAAAAATAGTAACTTTGCCACCAGCTACTTTTGTAACTAGTTACGATCAAAAATTACTTAACCGTCTTTTGTATACATGGTAATGTATACCAAAAATATATGTGAACGGAGGGATTTGTTGCCGCCGTTCAAGATCGCTAATAAAATATGTAAAACAATGCATTTCATGAAACATTTTGCAATGAAATGCATAGTAATATTAATTTTCAATTATCAATGATTAAAAACATTTATTAATTGAGAACTAGCACGCTTAATTTAACTTTATTAAGTATTGAAAGTTCAAAAGTCAGTTGTTTTAATATACCATTAAATCATAATAAAAGATTTAAATACCATTAGCCCACCGTACCACATTCACTATCGATTTTTAATGTTTCGGTTAATCGATAACAAACATGATAATGTAAATGCTCAAACGCGACTTTCCCATCGTTTGTTTCTAAAAGGTGTTTAGCTGCTGTGCAAAAATATTTTTCTGTGTTTGAAAAAGTATTAAAAGTTGTTAACTAATAAACAAATGGGTGATCAGGTATTTCTATTTCATTTTGTTAAACAGCAGTCACTTATAATTATAAAAATTCACAGCCTCCACAAATGTCTATGCCGCCAGGTGCCGGACCCATGCAAAGCGGTCCACCACCATTGCTTGGCATGCGGCCACCACCTGGTTTGTTACCTGGACCACCGGCACCGCCAATATTTCCGCCAGGTCTTAATATGCCGCATCAACAACTGCCGCCACCACAACAAATGCCCCCACCACCACAACAAATACCGCCACCAACTCAACAACAATTGCAGCCACCACCACAGCAGTTGCCACCGCCGCCGCAGCACTCTCTACAACCGCCATTACAAATGAATCCTCAGCAAATATCCATGCAACAAATGCCACCACCACCGCATCAACAAATACCGCCACCACAACCATGGAATCAGGGGCCACCACCATCTCGTATGGAGGTACCTAATAATGAGCCGGTCGGTCGACCCATGCCACTCATGTCTATGCAGGTTGAGAAACCTAAGAGTGGTAACGCTAGTAATACGACGGGCAGTTCCACAACATCGGATAATGTAGGTGAAGCTGGTGAAAGCAGTGAAAATGTCGAGGATGACGAGAAAAATAAAAAGCCTACCGAAGTGGTACTACCGAAAGCGCTAGAAGATGTTTTGGCATTAAAAGATCAGCGCGCGGCTGAATTTCATGTGAATGCTGAAGATTTTACTTCGAATGAAGCGAACAGTGGTGGCGTTGGGAATGCTGGCGTGATAGGTAATGACTATGGTGATGCTGGTGATGACTCAGATGATGAAGGTGAGGCTCAAATGAATGGTGGCATAACCGGCAAGGGCGGTAAACAAAGCCGTGCCGAAAAAAATAAAAAGAAAAAACGTAGAAAGAAGCAAAATCGCAAACTTAGGCAGCAACGCGACAACGAACGCATAAATGACGCTGACAATGATCAATCTGCCGAAGTTGAAAATAAAACAGATGAGGCAGAAGCAGATGACGACGTACAGGCCGCACGGAATGAAAAGAACTCGGATGATGAAATTGAAGACAAAGATAAAAATAAATCGAGCAGAAATAAGAAGGACAGAAAGGGTAAGGATAGAGATAAGGATAAAGAGAAACAAAAACAAAAAGAAAGCCCTGTTGAAAGGAATGATAAGTCGGAGATTGCCGGTGATGATGATGTGACCATAGAATATATACCGGAACGCATAACTATAGCCGACTTAGCGCCAATGTATAGGCAATTTTATCGCGTTTTCGAAATATTTAAATTGGAGAACAAACCCAAGGTCACAGAAAAGGACAAAACAACTACGGAGAATGAAGGTGCAGCTGTGCCCAAAAAGCCAATAGACAAGATGCAAGATGATGATGATGACGAAGATAATGAGGTACTTTCTTAATATTTGTGAAAGCCAATACTTTTTTATATTATCATTTATACATTTTGTGTTTGTTACAGGATACCAAAGAGGACAAGGAGAAATTATCTAAACGCAAACTGAAGAAACTCACGCGCTTGAGCGTTGCTGAGCTAAAACAATTGGTTTCACGTCCCGACGTTGTGGAAATGCACGACGTCACTGCGCGTGACCCCAAATTACTTGTACAACTAAAGGCTTATCGCAACACTGTACAAGTGCCACGTCACTGGTGTTTCAAACGAAAATATTTGCAGGGTAAGCGTGGTATTGAGAAACCACCCTTCGATTTGCCAGCCTTCATCAAAAAGACTGGCATTATGGAAATGCGTGAATCGCTACAGGAGAAGGACGATGCCAAGTCATTGAAATCGAAAATGCGCGAACGTGTACGTCCTAAAATGGGCAAAATCGATATTGACTATCAGAAGTTGCACGATGCCTTCTTCAAGTGGCAGACCAAGCCGCGCATGACCATACATGGTGATCTATACTATGAGGGCAAAGAGTATGAGACGCGTTTGAAAGAGAAGAAACCGGGCGACTTGTCCGAAGAGCTGCGCATAGCACTCGGTATGCCGGTTGGCCCTAACTCACATAAAATTCCACCACCATGGCTTATTGCCCAACAACGTTACGGGCCGCCACCATCATATCCTAGTTTGAAAATACCCGGCTTGAATGCACCCATACCCGAAGGCACATCGTTCGGCTACCATGCAGGTGGTTGGGGTAAACCGCCCGTAGATGAAAATGGCAAGCCATTGTATGGTGATGTATTTGGCACAAATATAATGGATTTGGATGTAAGCATTAACCAAACAGAAATATATCTTTTCGTTTTTAATTCATCTATATTTTCCTCAATTTCAGAGTGGCATCGATGAGGGCGATATTGAGCGTAATCAATGGGGTGAACTTGAGTCCGAGTCTGAGGAGTCATCTGAAGAAGAGGAGGAGGATGGTGAAGATCTTGTTAATCAACCAGACGATAGCGGTCTCGTAACACCAGCTGAAGGTTTGGTAACACCTTCGGGTCTAACAAGTGTACCAGCCGGCATGGAGACGCCAGAAACGATTGAGTTGCGTAAGAAGAAAATCGAAGCAGAAATAGAAGAGTAAGTACTACAGTTTTTTTTCCTTAAAACAAGTTAATAATATTTTTCTCTGACAGCAATGACACTCCGGTTCTCTATCAAGTACTGCCCGAAAAGCGTACCGATCGTGTGGGAGCCTCCATGATGGGCTCCACTCACGTCTACGATATAAGTGGTGTTAACAAACCGGCCGCACGTGCCGCTGTCACGGTCGATCGTGAGGGCACCGTCGAATTGGCTTTGGATCCCTCCGAATTGGATTTGGATAATGAGGCAATGGCACAACGTTATGAGCAACAAATGCGCGAACAACAAAGTCATCTGCAGAAAGAGGATCTCTCCGATATGTTGGCTGAGCACGTGGCACGTCAGAAATCAAAGCGTAAAAGGCAACAAGCTGACACAACAAGCAAAACAACAAAGAAGTATAAAGAGTTTAAATTTTGAACATTTCTCAGCAATCATTTGTATAAGCCAAGTAATATGAGCATTGTGTTCAACGGCATTTGTATTTGGCGTATGAAGCATCAAATAAACAACAACAACTTACATCTCTTAGCTAATATTAAAGGCATCGTTGAATTAATATCCTCACTGAGTTTGTAGAACCCAAAAGGAAACGTCTAAAGCCCTATAAAGAAAGAGAAGCGACTTCGTTCCATTGTTTTTATTATAATTCATAACAAACTTCATCAAAATTTGAAGTCTTTATAACCAATTTTGTATTAAAATATTTAATTTAAATCTTTAATTCATTTAAAAACTCCGTAACCGCTAACATTTCTTCGTTATGCAAATTCTGCTCTTTGGCCGCATTATTTAAGCGCCGAGCAGCAGCGCCCAAATCTTTCTTCCATTCAACTATACTTTTGTACTTTTCATTATTTGAACAATAAATAATCTCATTTATATCTTCGTCCAGCTTATAACAACAAACCGATTTGAAAGCACTGCGTAGTTGTAGTAAGGCTTCGTCTCGCAACGCTTCATCACGACAAACCAAATTCAATATGAATAAGCCTTTATCGCCAATAATTGACTTAATGTTATTTAGCACTGCCGGTTCAAGAAAACTTTTTGGCGGACAACTCATGCCTAGCGAAAGATCTTTGCTGTCTACATCAAACAGCACGGCGTTGAATTTGATCGCTAAAAAATATATTATTGAAAAAAAAGCGATGCATATTTTATCAAAGTCAGCTTTACCTTCATTTTTGCAAGTTTCTAAAAAGGACAAACCGTCATCGATTACTACATGAAATCGATTATCTTGCTTTAATTCAAAATACTGCTCTGCCACTTCCAGCATGATGGGATCTATTTCAACTGCCGTCAGCCGCACATTACTGTAATAATTAATAATTATACAAAATATTAATAGCGATTATTAAAACCCCTAACTTACGGGACAGCTGCATGTAGAAAACTGCAGAGACCACCACCGCCTAGGCCCACCACTACCACATCTTTGAGCTCATTGGCAGCATTTTCTTGACCAATAGCCAATTGTACACCAGCAGACATATATAAGTGATGTTGACATGCTAAATAACCGAAATCAATTTTCTTACGCTCCTTTTTACCTTTCAGTTTTACTGCAAACATAAATAATTATTAGTTAATAAATTAAATAGAACAACTACTGCGCCTACTTGTCTTGACCAAAGCTTCTGATTGTACTACAAATTGATTACTGAGGAAGATCAGACGCCGGAATACTTTTCCATCGTTACCCTCCACTTCCTCAATTCGAAATTCGCCGGATATTTGGGAAAACCCACTTACTAGAGTCTCTCGTTTACCAACATCAGCGCCAAGCGATAGGAAAGGAATCTGTAAAGCAGAGCAATTAGTTTACTACAAGTATATTTTATTATTCATACTGCTTACTAACCTGTTCCGTTAGACCAATAGGCGCTAGGCTCTTGATGCTGTCTGCAAGTTCACTCTTAACTGTGTCCAATGACGCATATTCCTGATCGCGATGAAGTGTCACAACCGCAAGGCGCTGAAATTTCGCAGAACTCTGTAATTTTCTACGACCCTGAGTTGTGGCAAAGAGCCATTCAATCTCTCTGTAAAACAAAAGAATAGAAGGTGTAAAATGGTAAATCAAGTAAGTTTTTGTATTACTAGTGGATTTTACCTGCCCTGAGGTACTATGAATGCGGCAAATTTACCTAAACCCTTTGCCGGTGGTTGATCCAGGATATGGACTGTATAACGCGGAGTAGATTCGCCAGGTTGACACAAATCCATTACAACCTCATCATGTCCTATAAGACATTGCATATATATATTATTTGTTTATTTTTTTATTATTATTATTATTTTTTTTTGGACTTAACATTCTATATAAGTTAACTAACCAGCAATATTTGTGCGAGCTAAACCATTGCATATCAACGCCGCTCTTTGTACAGCCGTCACAGCATTTTGCAACTCCTGAGCATTTGGCAAACGTTGCATTTTGTCTTTACCCAAGCTAAATTCTAATATCTAAAATAATATAAGTAAATAAATTAACGTAATTATAACTAAACAATTATTTACCGGTGTTGGTAATGCCTTGAATTTGGTTGCGATAACAATAAAGACAGGCATTGCCATGACTTCAGGATTATCTGCATTCTTTTCCTGATTGGCACGATCTGCATCGGCACAGTGTACCACACGTAACATAAAACCATTACGTGGGAAATAATCTAAAATATATTTCAATATGTGGTCTTGTAGTAGCGATATACACAAGTAACGCCCACCATTGCTAGAGTATTGAATGTAAAGAGTATATAATGTCTAGAAAACAAGTATGATATGTAGTATATACTTACCGCATAGTACGTTTGATTTCATTGAAGTAGCGTTCCACGGTTGCGTGTACCTCCGGCGTATCGTCAACAAAAAGAGCATCCAATGTGCCTTTGTCTAAAGCAACGGAAAAACGTTCGTCCTCAAAAGTCATTTGCGTCGCATCCATTTGCAGAAATTTCATACTCTCGCGTTTATGCGCATTTACTTCTAACATTTTTCTAATTGCCACCGTTGATATATCAATGTTTATTATATTTCTAAAAGAAATCACACAAACAATTTATGTTGACTCGTACCATATGTAAGCGGAAGTCACACTTACCTAAAACCTGAGTCGTACATATCCATGCTAAGCTGTGAATTACCACAACCCAGCATGAGAATTTGATCTGTATTCTTTACATATTTGTGTATTTGTTCGCATAATTCCAAATATTCGCCATACCTACACGTGTGGAAGAAATATGAAAACCCGTTATACTTGCAAACCGGTGCGCGGTTAATTCCCGTAAACAAACCATTCAAAGGCCTTCTCACCGCGTTTCGTGAAGAAGGAATTCCAGTATTCTGGTTGCGCGAATTCCTCGTGCGATTTTGGCAACAAATTCATGGCTAACTTTTTGAAACTTTTTTGTTTATCTCACGTGCTAATATAAAATGTTCAATGCTTAAAGTTTACAACCGAACGTGCACGGAAAAGCTGGACCAGCTGTTAACGGAGATGGGTTAAAATCGATTAATTCCCAATAAGAAACAGAGTGATGCTTCTAAAAGCATAACATTTAAATACTTACGTAGTTGTATAGATTTTAAATACAATCAAAGTACGAACAGAAAGGGCAGATGCAATTGAAGATATATAAAAAATAATATCCATAAATTTATTTTCGAGATCAATGAGGAAATATTAAAATATACAATAAAATATATATTCTTGTAAAAGCACACCCTATGTTAATCGAAATTTTATTATAAAAAAAATTCACATACGACAACAAATATTTGACGTTTAGTGGCAGCGGATAGGAAAAATACTGATTGGCTAAATAATTAAAATTTTAATTAATTAAACTATTGCAATAACGATGGAACATAATAGGATACAAAATAATACATTTGGTTCTTTTAAGTGCAAAGTTTAAACGAAAATATCCATCTGATTGCAGTACTACATAAAAACAAAAGTACTATTTGCTAGTGAAAGTATCGAAGGGGTATAGGTGCATGTGTGTGTTTTCTGGAAGTGGCACTTTGTTCAAGTGAAAAGTGCCAAAACATTCCTTTTGTTGGCTTTCCACTTTATTTAAATATTTTGGGCGTATACAACGACATTCTTCTATTACTATATTGACTCCCACATTATCGTCCTTAGTACTACAAATGATTTTCGTTGGACAGAGATCTGCAGTAAAAAACGGATAAATGCGTGCAAATGTGAGTCTGATGTTGACGCATGGAGCTAGTGAACCGATAATGTCGCGTCCGGATTTCGAGCAAAATGCGCTACATCACGGTTGTTTGTTGGTGCTATTGCGTGGCGTGGGCCCATCCAAGCCACGGTCGCTGCAGAAGGCGTTTGATAAGGTTCGCCGCGTCAGCAATGTGAAAATAAATGGCAAGTTACTGCAGTAGACAAA
Organism: Bactrocera zonata; assembly: GCA_037783105.1. Classification (NCBI taxonomy): domain Eukaryota; kingdom Metazoa; phylum Arthropoda; class Insecta; order Diptera; family Tephritidae; genus Bactrocera; species Bactrocera zonata. The sequence goes on along the minus strand of JBAWJQ010006297.1, from coordinate 27,028 downwards.
TGTAATGTTAATATAATTAACGAATTGTTTGCAGACTCGACAGGTATTACACGTGATATTTGGGTACGCTACATACATGACCATCCGGTCGAAAATAATGATTGGGGTGATTTTCAAACACACCGTCGTCTTCTAGGTTTAATTACTATTGGCAAATTTGAAAATCAAACAGAATTAAATGAGCTTTGTAGGCAACATGAATCGCTCAAAGTTCGCTACAGTGGCACACTGTATGACTCACGTGCAATATTTTTCGGTCCATCATCAGCACACGTTGCGAAAAGCATTAATTCTGCCGGTGGCGATCAACAATTCACGGAAGCAAGCAACCTTACCATTCATGATAGTGTTAATTTAAATTCTAACAGTGTAACGAATCATTGTCCTAGACTTGAAGAGGAATATACTACTCCCTCCAATTTTAAGGCGCAAGCCTTTTTCTATCGAGAACAAGATTCTTGTAGTGATTTAGAATCACACATAGCTGAGTTCATACATGCGCTATTCTGGGTGCTGGAGTCAAAGCGTTTGGATAGATCGCGTGAAAAAGTAGAGAAAGTTAGTTTACTATTAGCACCATTTGAGAAACGCGATTTTGTTGGTCTGGATATGGATTCACGCAGTAATCGCAAACGCTGTGTTGGCCGTGTCACTAAGAATTTGGCGGACCTGTCGTTACAAGCTGGTCTAGTAGTAGACGCGCTAGGTTTATACCATAGCGCCTGCGAAACTTTGCGTGCCATAGGCGATTTATTATGGGTGGGCGCTTCGGAAGAAGGCTTGTGTTCAGCTTCAGCAATACTTTTATATCCACATTTACGTGAAAGTGAAACTTTACATCGAAACACTTCCTTGCAGGATGGTAAGTGTTTATTTGTATGAACTATCGTTTTACATATCAATGATAAATGAAATTTAATTTAGGCCCATCACCTTTGCGCAGCACACCCGAAAAATGGCGAGCCAGCGATGCAACAGTCAAAGTGCATGCGCCCGAACATCAACATAATTCGCACCCAGACGCTGAAGGTATGGCCTCTACGGTGCAAATGACCTCGGCATCGTCGTCTTGTTCTTCAGTATCTTCCCTTTTAACAAATTCCTCAACTTCCGGTACACCATCATCGTCATCTTCTACATCGACTATCTCAGCGGCGCAGCATGGTGCTCGTGCAAGTGAATTGCCAAGCAACATACTAAAACCAGACGAACTTCACAGTTATTACAGGCGTGCAATTATAAATTATAGTAAATATGGTCCTGCCGCTATAATCGAGACTGAGGCGGCGCTAAAGGCAGCGCGTATTTCGATTGAACAAAATCGGCCATTAGATGTGGCTATGTTCCTGCAAAATATTTTCTATTTAAATGTGACTATGAGCGAACCGGAGCGTGTAAAACGTTTTGAAGTGGTTACCGATTTGTATCACCAAATCGGCTATCGACGTAAGGCGGCCTTCTATCAGCGCCTAGCAGCACTCAAATATGTACAACAAGGCAATCCGAATCCCGATTGGTCGCAGACTTATCGGTTAATGTTGGAAAGCTTTTCCGGCTATTTACTTTCGCTCGATCCAATGGAGGTGATCGATAATGCCGCAGGTTGGCCAGCTTTACAAATAGATTTGCTGCAAAGTGTTATTGCAGCGGCGCGCCGCCTAGGCCAATCTGCGTTAGCTACACGTCACATGACTTTCTTGCTGCAAACACAGTGGGCGCATATGACACCAACGGAGCAGAGAGAATTGTCCGTGCAATTACAGAATTTAAGTGCGCAATGTGAAGGTTCACCTGTGCCTCTGGTGCTGGAAAACGGCACTGTCATACCACCAGCCAATTTAACGGATTTACCCTACTGCATGGACTTGGTTGTGCGCGATTTACCGGCACATCTGCGACCGCAGCGAATAAAAATCGTCAAAGCAGATAGTGGTCCTTTCCTTTTCACACCCATACATCTCAATTCGATGGATAGACGTGAAAAGAAGAAGGAAAAGAATAAAATATGTGAGTTTTGAACAACAGCCTATTTCTAATTTGATATATATTTGTGGTAACACATTTGTTTTCAGCTTTTCTCTGGGTGCAAAACAATCTAAGCGAGGTAACACTACGGCTGCGCAATCCATTGCCATTCGAGTTGACCGTCAGCGATATGCGTCTGTTAACTAACGGCATAGTTTTTGAATCGCTACCACAAACGGTAATTTTACAACCGCATGTACCAACCACTGTGACACTACATGGCACACCTATCGAAGTGGGCCAATTGGAGATTCAGGGCTATAGCACGCATGCGCTGGGCGTCAAGTCCAATTGTCGCTTGAAAAACATGCGTGGACTCAAATTTCCGCCCAATTATCTAGTGGATGTGATACCGGCATTGCCGCGAATTTCCGTAAAGACCTCGTTGCCACAAACGGCGACATTCAGCCAATTAGCAAGTTCCGACATTGTTATAACATCCGCAAGTTTAACATTGTACAACGGCGAGTCATCAACGTGCATTGTAACCATTACAAATGACAGTCCGCTACCAGTGGAACATTTGGAGATAAGTATCAATTCGAATGTGGAACAAGAAGTGCAGAAAAAAATTTTCATTATCGATGAAAAAGACTTGCAAGTGAGTATACACACGAAGAAATGCACAGAATTGTATCAAAAGCATTTATTTGAAACAAATATTCTCTCAACAGTCAAAACTTCCCATACAACCCAATAGCTCAATCGATTTTACGGTGCATATATATGGCGAAGCGGACTTCGTCTGCCCCATAGTAAGTCAACGCGCCGCCTCAGTGCATTCTAATAGCACAGTGACAGCTGCTTTGCAAGCAGATTATGCGGGCGCCACAATGGGTGCTGGACCGTATTCATTGCAATACTCAACACTATCATCATCGGGTCACGCGAGCTTGCCTTCACGTGTTAGTTCGCCCAATCAACAGCAAACGTCATATAACCGTCGCAATGATCCAAATAATCTGAGTTTTCGCTCCTCAACGTCGGGCGGCGCACCATCACTAGCAGCGCTGAGTTTGCCACCTGCAGGTACGCAGGGCAGCACTCTTGGTTATGGACAACATGTGGAAGCACAGTTTCGTGTGAAATATTCCGGTGGCGAGGCCATGCAACAGGGCTATTGTCGTCAATGTGCAATATCGTTTAATATTGAATTGTTGCCGAGCGCGCAAATAACCAGCTGGGATGTGCTACCGGCAGAAATGTAAATATATATGCATTTCCCGTAATATTTCCCGTTTACATTTAAAACACCCCACTTTTAGTCCATCGCAATTCTATTTGGTGCTTGATGTGTCCAATTTGACAGCTCAAGAAATGTCGCTCAATTACACCAACAACAAGAGTATACTGATTGAAGCCAAAGAGAGTTGCCGTGTGCCAATACCAGTCGACCGTTGCTCGTTAGAGCAAGTAGTCGCCGCACGTGAAGCTGAATACGCTGAGAATATGGAGAAAGGTACTACGTGTATTTATAAAATATGCTCAATGAAATGTAAATAACCAAATAAGCTTCATCTACAATTTGCAGACCTTTGCTATCGCACCCAACTGCTCTCTTTCAGCGACAGTATTAGTAAATTATGCTCGGAACATATAGCAGAACGGGTGAAAATCAGTTGGTTGCTCACCGGCACCGACATACAGGGCATAGCTTCATTACACGGCATCGTGCTGACATCAGCCATGATCGATTTGACAACCGTGTCACCGCTTCAATGGAGTAAGAGTGATGACGTTTCTAATTCCACAGAAGCTATATTTAATTATATATAATTTTTTTTTGTATATTTTTAAAGCGGTGTCATTCCAAAATACACCCGTCCAGCCACAATCTGAAATTGTCTGCGCCGCCGGGCAGAGCGCCATATTGAATGTAAGCGTAAGCAACCAATCAGCGCAACCGCTTCGCAACCTTGTGCTCACCATCAAATTCTACCAGGATTACTTAAATGGCATGGAAAATTACAATTTAGATACACGCGTTGCCATATCCGGTCCAAGCAGGTAAGTAGAGGCATTACTATACGTTTATTTGAAAGTATGCATGTCATGACACACTTTTTTTTGTCAACAGAGTCTCAATACCGCTTCTACAAAAACACGCACAAATTCAACACGAATGTACTGCAATCTTTTTCACACCTGGTCGCTTCAAAGCAAGCATCCAATGCTGCTCCAAGCCACAACAGACCTCAACTCAATCAGCTCGTGGCCAATTGTTAGAACACAAAATGCCCGCTGTACAAGTCAGCGACATTGTTGGCAGCGCAGCTAGTTATCATGAACAACAGGAGCACATCTGGAAATTCATACCGCCTATTGAAGTTACCGTTATCGAGCAATAATGCAATATATGCATAGTTAAAATAGTATTTATAGGTAAAAAGTCTACAACGGTTGTGCCCAACAACTGGATGTTGCCTCGTTGTTTGTTGGCTTTGCGCGCTGCCCAGACAGTCATTAAGCTTTCGCATTTCCACGCAGAGTTCCGATGAAATATGTCATCATTTGGATGCGCTGCTCTAAAAGCGCATCTTTAAAATCCGCTTATTGTTTAAATATCTATACATATGTACATATGAATTTTTTTCTTATTTCAGTTAAAAACGTTTAGAAAATTAAGATAAGCGAGCTATGCGATTATCAATATGCCTGGATGCGTGTAGAAATAATTGTCTTCATAAAAACACACACAGTTAAAAAATATATTGAAAAACTGCTACTGCTCTTCGTTTCTTTTGTTATTAGAATTGTGTTTTTGTTAACGTTAATTTAGTTATTCGTTACTACTATTAATAGATTTCGGTTTTAAGCTGTAAAATTTAATTGAAAAATGTTTGTGAAGTGCGTCAATTACTTGTCCAGCAGTAGTTTAGCTCGTACAAAGAGAACAATAACCAACATTAATTGTTAAAACAAGGCTTGTTTTGTATATATATTAAAAATATATAAATCTGTATATCATTAATATATGATTATTCTGGCTGAACTCTATAAATTAAACAAATTTCTTAATTTTGCTGCGAATGAACGTTTTGTTGTTATTTTGGTCTTTGTTTACAATCTTGTGATTAGCTGGCAACTGCAGCGTTACCAGACGTCACGTTAATACCATAACTTTGGCAGAAGAGTTTACAACAAATAAAATAAAATTTTGTTATCACAACCATATTCATACATATATGTACGTATGTATGGGTTTTCATATATACAGGGAAAAGTTTTAGTATGATGGTATGTCAAAAGGTAGAAATATTAAAATTCTTACATATGTAAGTTAAATTTTGACATATTTCGTGGTGGATTTGAACGTCAGAACTATATAGCTCAAGTGTTGGGTAAAATTTTGACAATTTATAAATGTGAATACAATAGTTGTCAAAAAAGTCTTGCGGTATTTTCGGTAGGTGGCACTGAAAGCGCGTAGTTCTAGTTTTATTCGTCGCATCGGGTCATGCCATACCTTTTTGGAAAGCTCATTTCACGCGCTAACACTTGTTTGATTAATTGTCGTTTCTTTTAAGTCGTTCGTGAGTAATATCTTCGCAAACATGGAGCAAAATAAAGAGAAAATACGGCATATTTTACAGTACTACTACGATAAAGGCAAAAATGCATCTCAAGCCGCCTATAGAATTTGTGCAGTTTATGGACCCGATACAGTTTCCATTTCCACCGCACAACGATGGTTTCAACGTTTTCGTTCTGGCGTAGAGGTGGTCGAAGATGCGCCACGCTCCGGAAGGCCTGTCGTCGAAAATTGCGATAAAATCGCTGAATTGGTCGAAAGAGACCGGCATTGTAGCAGCCGTAGCATCGGTGAAGAGCTGGGCATGAGCCATCAAACCGTTATAAACCATTTGAAGAAGCTTGGAGTCACTAAGAAGCTCGATGTATGGGTGCCACACGAATTGACGCAAAACAACATCTTTGACCGTATCGACGCATGCGAATCGCTTCTGAATCGCAACAAAATCGACCCGTTTTTGAAGCGTATGGTGATTGGCGATGAAAAGTGGGTCACTTACGATAACGTAACGGCCAGGAAGGTTCTTCTGTGTGTTTGGTGGGATTGGCAGGGAATAATCCACTATGAGCTGCTCCCCTATGGCCAAACGCTCAATTCGGACCTGTACTGCCAACAACTGGACCGCTTGAACGCAGCACTCATGCAGAAGAGGCCATATTTGATCAACAGAGGCCGAATTGTCTTCCATCAGGACAACGCCAGGCCACACACATCTTTAGTGACGCGCCAGAAGCTCCGGGAGCTCGGATGGGAAGTTCTTTTGCATCCACCGTATAGTCCGGATCTCGCACCAAGTGATTACCACCTGTTTCTGTCCATGGCGAACGCGCTTGGTTGTCTGAAGTTGGCCACAAGAGAGTCCTGTGAAAATTGGCTCTCCGAGTTTTTTGCCAATAGGAAAGCGGGCTTCTATGAGAGGGGCATTATGAAGTTGCCATCTCGTTGGGAACGCGTCATCGAAAAAAACGGCGCATATTTGACTTGAATCGCATTGTAACCAATTTTATGAACAATTGAAAATTCATTAAAAATACCGCAAGACTTTTTTGACAACCTAATATTAATTCTTTATGGTAGTAATAATTAGAGCAATAATATTAAAATATTTATGAAGCAAATGCTTTTAAAGAATATATTATTTAAATACTATTTGAGCAAAAAACAAATTTTATCAAATCAAATGCAGAGTGACAGATTTTTTTTGTTTGTTTTTGATACATTAATAAAAAACGTTATAATAATTGGAAGTTTGTAAAAAATATTTATTATTAAAGTATTATTAATAAGAATTTTAAACTTCGCATGAAACTTTGTCAAATTTAAGTCTAATTTAATTAAAATGCAATGTTTTTTTTACAAAGTTTATGCAAAAGAATATTTAAAATATTTATTAAATAGTGTGTAAATCGCTGTTCAAACAGTTGATAAAACAAATCTCCTTAAGTAACAACGGTTACTATCTACAAGTGTCCCAGCAATTTAATCTTGTTTATCCAGCAAAACTACTGATAAGAAGTTAAATGGAGGAAGATATAGTATTTAAGAATAGTACATATGTATGTCTTTATTAAATGTTTATAATATTTTTGCCTTTTGCGTTTCAATATACAATTGCGAATAGCAACTTATCTCTAAATAAATTTGCTAACATATAGGAAATGAAATTTTAGAGAACACAAAAATATGACTTTTTCACAGAAAATCTCATTCATACATGAAATATCCACTTTTGTGTGGATTTGGAAAACTCGGTTTAAATTATCTAACATCTACAGATACGCGACAATACTTAGTCCTCCTTCTTTTCGGCTGCCGATTTCGGCGTATTTTCGATAGCCGCCTTTTCTGCTTGTTGCTCTGACGCAGGTGCCGCAGCTTCAAGTCTCTTTTTCGACGCTTCTTCCTCCATTTCTCCGGAGAAACCAAATTCATTTACACGCTTGTAATCAACGCGATATTGCCAGCGCTGATACAAGAATACGAAGAATATAATATCATCACGGAAACATCCCAACCTATACATAGTAGGCATTTTGATCACAAAAGCAAATATATCATCTATAAATGTGTTGAGGAATTTATATGTCATCATACGCCACGGCAAATGTGCTACGGACTTTAGTTTATAGTTGATGAACAACTGAGGCGTCATCATAATGAAGCCAAATGTTAGGAGGTAACCATACAGCATATTCAGCACAAATGAATACCATCCCTTGTGCTGATTATACACTAATGAGTAGATGAAATATCCAATTAGCAGTGGGAAACATGCCCAGCCTAGATATTTGAAGGCAAGATTGTCATATTCCTTTGTATTACTGTCCGCATATGAACCTTTATCTTGGAAACTAATTTTCGGGAGTATGCCCAAAATTTTCTGGTCAGTGTTGTAATCGATATCGACAACCTTGTGGATTTTCCAAATTTCAATGCCTAATCCAATAAAGCATGAAACGCGAATCATGAAATTGGTTTCATTGTCCAGGACATAAAGTAGCACAATTAACGACTGAAATACTCCAAAGAAGACGGAGCGCACTGAAAGCCCTTCCAGCGACTTACGGTTGTTCCAGAACTGTATATCGTTTTTAAAAGCCAACAACTCGAACACTGAATGCAAAATTGATATAGCAATTGTGAGTCCCAGCAAATATATATTTGTGTCAAGGAGAGTTTCTTTCAATGAATCTTGATCTTCATCCGACTCCTAAAAAATTAATGTGTATATTATATATGTATGCATATACATATACAAATTTTTAATTTGCAAACTTACCTCAGGAGCACCAGCTGTCATAAGTTCTCCGAGCATATTTCCACCCCATTTGTTCTTCATCTGTTGTGCGGCATATAATTGCCATTTGAACATACTCAAAGGTTGGAAAGTTATATGTAAATCTAAATCCGGAGTGGTTTCATTTATTGGGAAGTATTCCCGTTGCAAATTCCAGTAATCATTGATAAATACAATTGGCAAATATGTTTTACCACCATCTACAAACTTGACGTACTCATCTAAAGGTGGTGGTACCGTACCTGCAGCCCAATTGGTTTGATCTACCACTAAGTTTATGGTTATATTTGGATGCCAATGTGAAACTATGGTATCTTTAAGGGTTGCTTGTTCCAACTCTTTAGCCAATCTTTCCTTCTCTCCTCCCAGAAGATTATAGTTGCGATTAAGGCGTATCCGCTTGTATTTATTAAGAATTCTGTGTTGGTAACCCATCATTCCTTTTTTCGCATAATTATCTGCGTCCGGGTTAGGACTCTCTCCAGCACGTGTAACAAACGTATGCAAATAAATGCTACCATTGTTCATCAACGATTTGGATGCTTTTACTTTCAAGCTATGCGTATAAATACCATCATGTTTTGGTCCCGACGACCAATCGCCATATACAAGATCTTCTTGTAACCATATTAAATTCGATTTTTGTTTGAAGTCTACATCATCTGAATGTTCCGACAGCCAAACATGCAAATCAAAAAGAGTACCGTTTTCGAAGTAATTCCATGCGTTCACACGTGGAGCAAGATTTTTAGCTTTTTGCTCACTTGCATCATTAGTTGCTTGTTGAGGTCGGCGGAAAAATGAACTTATGAAATAAATTATAAGAGCACGTAATATCAAAGATTTTGTCATTGCGAAGAAAGACTCCATTTTAGTGGGTTGCCGTTGTTGTTGTTGCTCTTGATTGTTGGGGCCAGCAACACCATCAGCTGCTGGTGCCAGCTAGGTAGGTTTCCAAAATTATAAATCATTAAATAATATATAATCTTTAATTAGTAGTGATTTCTTACCTCGCCATTTCCCTGCGCAGCTGGTTGCGGCTGTGCGTCAGTTGACATTTTATACAAATAAACTTTTAAGGCGAAACTACTAAGATATGTGTCAGTAACGGTGTTCTTCAATTGGAGAAGTTCTGAACAAATGCCTCCTCCGGTTATTTGTGTACGATTTTCTCACCACATGACCTTTTAACTTAATTTTTTTCAATCAATTCTCACGACTGTGTAAAAATGATGTGGAAAAAATTTGACTTTTATAATGGGCAGTGCTACCAATTTAAAAAGGCAAAGATTCTTATTAGAGTTGCCATTTCTTTTGCATCTAAAATTCCCGATGTATATTGATTTTTGTATATACACATAACTGGATTCTTCATTCCCGTTACATATTTGCTCTGTTGAAAATTAAATGATACAAATTCAATTACATTAGAATAATCTCTAAAGCTTGCTGCAAAAATATATTCAAAGAATTACAAAGTTAACAAAACAAATTCAAATAATTGCTAAGATGTCGACCAATATATATATCAATAGTAAATTGTAAACGAGACATATTTTCACTAACTTGGCAGTACTTGCAATAAGTGTCAGAAAATTTTCTGCCATATTAAAACATTTCCCTTTTGATTTCTTTTCTAGCATTTCTCTACACGTTTCTGGAGGTAAGCTCATTTCTGTTTGGAAAATTTGTGTTTTAATATTAGATTTTACACATAAATAATAAATTATATATTCTTCATACATTCGAAAATCGCGTGAGGTGATTGTGTTTTGTTTTTAGCATTATTTTACGTATAAAGTGAAAAAATTTGCACGATTCTAATTCTAACCTATAAACTCACACGTCACAACTCGTTTTTCCATGATCTGAAATTAAGCCACAATTCTTTGTTTGTGTTTTTACAGATAGACGAACAAAATGCAGATTTTCGTCAAAACCTTAACTGGTAAGACCATCACCTTAGAGGTCGAGCCTTCTGACACCATTGAAAATGTCAAAGCTAAAATCCAAGACAAAGAGGGTATCCCCCCAGATCAACAGCGTTTGATCTTCGCCGGAAAACAATTGGAAGATGGTCGCACCTTGTCCGACTACAACATCCAAAAGGAGTCAACCCTCCATTTGGTTCTGCGTCTTCGTGGTGGTATCATTGAACCTTCCTTGCGTATCTTGGCACAAAAATACAATTGCGATAAGGTAATCTGCCGCAAGTGCTACGCTCGCCTGCACCCACGTGCAACAAACTGTCGCAAGAAGAAGTGTGGACACACCAACAACTTGCGCCCCAAGAAGAAGTTGAAGTAGACCACTGGAATATGGAAAATTTCGTCGTTTGCGGAGAGTGTTGGAGGAGAAATGTGTACAAAAAAACGCATTCTCCTTTTATTTTTTCTATGTGTACATCAGCTTTGTATGAATTGAAGTGAAAATTTACTTTGAAATTTGCGAAATAAAACAAAAACCATCAATATTTTTTTTGTTTTTATTCCGAGAGTTGGAAGAAACATTTGTATTTGTTCAAGAAGGTGATTATAGTATCAGCTATGTGGAAAACACATCTCAGCTCAAGAAAAAATCAATTTTGTTCAATTGTGACAAGCTTTGACTAAGCCGCGGGTTGTAGGTTCGGTTGTGGTTTCCAACCAGTACTAATGTCTTCCCAAATAGCGGTCTGCTAAAATACTGGCTCGTCACAAACAAAACTAGTTCTGGGTGGCTATTCCCAGATAATGTTCAATGTTCATCTTAGCCTCTATTTCCTGATTTTGTTGTGCGCGAATTCATAACTCCGAAACGGGAGCTCATAGACTCTTTTACTCAAAAATACAATAATAGAGACCTGAGGTTCAGCGATACTGATGAAAGATGACGCTATAGACGCAGGGTAAACCTTACTTTTAAATATTTCTATTTAATAATCTGGATCACAAATATCCATTTTGTGTAGTTTGTATATAGCTTTTAGCTCCGAAGCAAAATAATTATAGGGTTAGTTCATCCCACCTTCTAATAAAAATTAAATCTTTAGCGTTTGGAAATCGCTGTAATACTTCCTCGGTTTTTCTCGGTGAGGATATTTCGTATAAATATTTGTATCCCAATATCTTTAATATTTCGCCACAAATGCGAATAGTACCGCTGAAAAGCGTATATTAACTTTGCCAGGAAGTTTGTAATACCCAGAAAGGAACGTTCGAAAACGACGAAATGAGTCCATTTATCCATGTCCTCTCCTCTCCAAGTAGCTGCTCATTTGTCGGAACCGATACCGGAGTTCTATAGCATATTTGTCACAAACACTGATCGATCAGAATCAAGTTATTTTAAGCCGTAAAACGACCAATATATGGTACATATAAACAGGAGTGCAGGGTCAAATTACCACCCTAGCTTTCTCTAAGTTTCTGCAATAGGTAAACAATAATAAAAGCTAGCTATTTCACACATTAGTAATCAAGCAATTGCTCAAGCGTTTTGCAAAGATCCAAAACATGTCTACAATAGTCCTACTTCAACGGCTATACTCTTCGTTCAAGTGGCGGAAAACGGTTTCCGTTCTGCCTGTCATGGCCGCCCATCGACGGAAGCTAAAATGTCGTTCCTACGATATCCCCCCTAAAAATAGTTTGATGACTTGCAGCTTAAGCCAAATTTGAACGTCGGTGAACTTTTGCATATTTACTTTTATAATTAAATATTTATGTTATTTAAATAAATATCAAATATTGCAGTTTTCGTGCTCATTTTACCAGTCATCAGCTAACTGTCGTTCAAGCCAGGTTCATTGAGTTGGCAATGCCGAGGGCAACTGTCATTTGCCTAGCACCGAGCAGCTGTCTCCCTTCTGCATGAAGAGAAAATTGCATGTTGTGAAATAAACATTCGCAAATGAATTTGAAATATTTGTGAAAATAAAACTTTGGCCAAATGATGGAGATGATGATGCATATAGCAAAGGAGGTATATATATGATGCATATAGCAAAGGAGGTATATAAATAAGTACATACGACTATATACCGTATATTTTTTCAATTGTAGTCATTATCAAAACCAGGCAAATTATTTATGACATTTAAACGAACAATAATATCCGTTGTTTATGGGGAATTGGAAAATTCAAAAAGCATTTCCTTTAATCAATATACATATACAACTGTGTTCAATATTAATTGTCCTGTCAGAAGTCCTATAGACAGAAAAAGATCAAGATCGAGATCTTCAAGTCAAAAAGCTTATTTTTCCGAACAGGTCAGGGTTCTGAACGAAATTGAAAGCGATTATAGATTTATGTCTAGGATATGTACATACACATTTATTTACATATGTATGTATAAACCTAAGTGCATCGTCGAACTCATACAAATGCGGCAATGTGCGACCAATGATCCAACAAATCGAACCAAGTTTTCACAATGGTTTCCCGTACATGTTCCATCTCTTTCCCACATTAGTCTAAAAGCAAATCTATGGCGGCCATAACCATGTGAAATTGGGTATTTCACAACTTCAAATTTCGGCAATGGTGAAATTTTCTTGTATAAATCCAAATACATGCCAGAAATGGATCCAGTACTACTAAAACGGTTCATAGTTCATTCCATTGAGAAAAAGTTTAAACGAAGTAAGAAGTTTTAAAATTTTCAAGGTTAAAAAATAATTTCAATAGCATATGAAAAGACTGTGAAACACAAATTTTCGTTTTAAAATATTATTTAGTGTATTAAAATAAATAAAACAATGAAATATTTTCAATAATTAAATATAAAAAATCAATTTTTCATCACAGAAAAAGTTTCATCATGAGGATGACACGGATTGAGCCCACTCTTGTTGCTTTGGCCGAGAAATATAATGTGAATAAAATGATCTGCCGCAAATGTTATGCCCGTCTGCCGCCGCGGGCCACCAATTGTCGAAAGAAGGACTGTCATTCCAGCGATCTGCGTCCTAAAAAGATATTGAAGGATTACAAATAAATGCGCTCAAATACTGTGACTAAACTGCCTCTACATTTTTTTAATGGAATGATATATAGTATGTGTAAATGTGTGATTATAAATTATACTGCCGTAGATACCACTGGGGGCAGTCTCCAGCAACGCCCCTTTGGAATAATATTTGTAATCAAACAATCATTTTATTATGTATTTTTAAACATTTAATATACAGTGTACTTGTTGTATAAGTACTTCTTTTTACTTTTTTAATAAAATCATTTAAAATAAATTTTTTTATAATTTATATGAAAGGAAGTCCCTAATGTCACGGGATTTGTAAAAATTTATAAGATGTTATTAGTTGTGGTATATAGGATCACTGTAGGGAGTGGCAGCTGTGGTAACATTTTTCGTAGAAAGTGGGCGTGGCTCTGCTCCTTGATAGGTTCCATGAACATATCTTACAAACTAGAAAGGAAATATCAACCAAACGTGCTGAAAACATCTTCTTTTAGTACTTTATAATATGAATGGTATGAAAATAGATGAAATCGGATAAAACCACGTGCACCACGCATACAAAGTTTAAGTTGGAAATACTAAAAATCCGTTAACTTGTTAAAGAAAATCAGCAGAAGCCATTTAGGTATAGCTAGGAAAGTGTTCAAGCCAGTATAAAATTTGCATTGGGCGTGGTTTCGATTATTTGTTGTACAAGTACAAGCACAAGTAACTGTCATCTGTACGTATAGATGAACTATATTCTAGATAAGACGAGTACAAGATGAGTATGAATATTAGATATGATTCCTTTACAGTCGCATATGATATACCTAAGAGGCTTTTCGTCCACGACTAACAAGTTTTATTGAATTTAGTTCTCTCCGATTTCGGCTCTAAGCTTCTAAATTTTTGATTTTAAAGGAAAATCAACTATTTCAGTTGCGCGCTTCACTATTTCAGAAGTTCGGCCTTGGCAATGCTGAGAGCTAATATTATTCTCTATCAAACACACAACAGCTGTCTCGCTTTCGCATGGAGGGAACAAAATCTTGTGAAATAATGGTTGCATAACAAATTCGTAAAATAATTTTGTATATTTGTGAAAATAAAATTTAGTTCTGGCCAAGTTTCAAAAATCTGAATAATCGGTTTTATGGGAGATATCACATACATATTAGTTGTCCGATCTGACCGATTCTGACAAATGATCAATGGAATATCAAAGTGCGCTTTTGTATTAAATTTCATTCGAATATCTCAAACACTGATGAATAAATTTCCATGATCGCTAAAAAACTTCGACTCAAAAAGCACTGGTTCGTAACTAGTTTTAGACCCATAGTCCCTTGGAAAAAGTTGTTCAGAATGATCCGTAGAACAGTTCCCGCTTCAATTTTTTTCGATTTTTTGGCTTCCTATAAATCGGCCCGTTCTAACATAGCTCTAACAGCGAAAAATATCGATCTACAGTGAGCGTCAAAAATAAGTAAACAGCAGTGCTGTCAATATTAAAGTGCTTATAACAACGCAGTCTTTAATGCAACAATAAAAAGTTGTATTACAGAATTCAAGGATTATTTTATAAGAGTTTAACTTAGTATAAATAATAAACAAAAATTAAACACAGCCAAAAATAATTCACTTAAAGTAAAAATACTCTCGTTTTTTCGCGTCAAAAAAAAGTAAACAGAGTACTGTAAAGTTACAATCCATGTACATAAAGTAAATTAATATTCATTCTAGTATTTTTTTTAATTTCTTTTGGACTTCTTGACCTCTCTTACTCTTCTTGGCATGTATTCTGCAACATTTTTTGTAATTTCTAGAGAGACTTTGCTCCATTCTTCAATCAAAGCCTAATTTAGGTCGTCCTTGCTTGAAATGTCCTTCTGCCTGATTTTTCGGTCAAGCTGCTCCCGCAGATGCTCGATTGGATTAATGTCTGGGGTCTGTGGAGAGTTATCCAGAGTTTTGGTGTTCGATATAACAGCCACTCACTAACAATTTTGGACTCGTGTTTAGGATCGTTATCCTGTTGAAATATTCAGTTTCCTGATAGGCCTAATTTTTCAATGCTTTGAGTAACGCTATTTTTTAAAATGTTGAAATAATCCAATTTGTTAATCGTGGACTCAATAAAAACGAAATTCCGAACACCAGATGCTACCTTACAGCCCCAGACCATAACCGATCCTCCACCGTCCTTTACGTTATTAATTACACACTTATCATTATAGGCTTTATTTTTGGATCGCCAAATTTTACGAAGTTGTTTCGATTCAAAAATTTGTTTCGTCCGTATAAAAAATGTTTTCCCAGAAGTTTTCAGCCTGATTTGTATACTTTTGTGCAAATTCCAAGTTCATCTGTTGATTCGCCTTTGATGCATAGGGCATTTGGCGTAGTACTCGTCGTAGTACTCGTCCATGCAAACCGCTTTTGTGCAATGATCTCCTGATTGTACTGGCACTTACTGGTTTAAACGATGTCCTTTGATATTTAAACAGCGTTTGAAGCTGGATTTGTTTTTACTTCCGTACTATTTATCGCGCTTCAGTGTCAGTAAGGCGCTTTGGTCGGCCCGGTCGTGACAAATTTTCAACAGTCTGATGTTTACCATGTTTATCAATAATTTTTTTTATTGTGCAATAGTGTCTTCCAACTATTTCTCTGATTTCGCGCAAAGATTTACTATTTTATGCAAATCTAATATGATTTTTAACCGTTTCAGTGGTTGTTCGCTTACCCATTACAAATTTTGAATTTTAGAGACTTAACCTCAAAAAAAAAACAATGATGACATAAAAAAATATGTTTTACTACACTCACTCTCTTGAATAGAAACGGTTTCCAAAGGATATTTGGCGCTTCTCCGAAATAAGTGTTAAAAACAAACAACGATTGTTGCCACTGTTTACTTTTTTTTGACGCGAAAAAACGAGAGTATTTTTAGTTTAAGTGAATTATTTTTGGCTGTGTTTAGTTTTTGTTTATTATTAATATTAAGTTGAACTGCTATAATATAAGCCTTGAATTCTATAATAAAACTTTTTGTTATTGTATTAAAAACTACCTTGTAATAAACACTTTAATATTGACAGAATTGCTGTTTACTTATTTTTGACGCTCACAGTAGTTAAGAAATACACAATATTCT
Organism: Bactrocera zonata; assembly: GCA_037783105.1. Taxonomy (NCBI): domain Eukaryota; kingdom Metazoa; phylum Arthropoda; class Insecta; order Diptera; family Tephritidae; genus Bactrocera; species Bactrocera zonata. Next base: position 10,572 of record JBAWJQ010006297.1, on the reverse strand, counting down.
TATGAAAATTATATGCTTAAGTATAACTATAAATGCCTATCTGTAATCCAAACAGAAAGATTTTTTGTTTTTTATTTTCAACAATTTTTTGACTATTGTCATTTCATATCAACACGTAAAAAATCGCAGCTGTTTGAATGGAAAAAGGACAGTTGACCGACTAGTTAAGGTTCATACTAGTTAAAAAGTAACTAATAACTAATTGACACAGGGTAACATTTAAGGTTTCATAATAGTCTTCAATACATTTTCCATCTCTCACCAGCATTAGCTTAAATGCAAAACTATGAAATTAGGTATTTCACAATATGTTGTTTTCAGTGATTGCGAAATAATATTGTATAAATCTGAAGGCATGTCCGCAATGCATACAGTACTCAAACACGGTTCGTACTTAATTAAAAAAAAATTAAAAAATAAAAATAAAAAAAGTAAAAAGTTCTAAGATTTTGAAGAAAAGAAACTAATATTCAGTGTCTTAAAATTAATATTTTCAATAATTAAATATAAAAATTAAATTTCCAACCTCTACAAAACTTTCACCATGAGGATCGGACGCATTGAACCCAATCTCGTTGTTTTGGCCGAGAAATATAATGTGAACAAAATGATTTGCCGCAAATGTTATGCCCGTCTGCCGCCGAGGGCCACCAATTGTCGGAAGAAGAACTGTCATTCCAGCGATGTGCGCCCTAAAAAGATATTGAAGGATTACAGACCATAGACCCCTTGCTTATAAATACTGTGGACAGACTACCATATGGAAAATGGAAAAGTGCATGTTTATGTACAGACATATGAGAGCGTGTGGAAGAAGAGAAATTTGTATTTCTACTGCGGTACTTCTAGTGACAGCCTCGGACATTCAGTACCTCTTTGTAATCAAATTTTAATTTTATTGTATTTTTTCAAAAATATATGCCGATGTTCTTCACACACACGAATATTGTAATGTTATATTAAAATTTTGGTGTATATGTATATTTTTTATCATTTTATTAAAAGCAAATATACCCATCGATCAAATATGTATGCCTCCGTTAAGCAAGAAATGTCCAAAGGTCGCAGTGAAAATCCCAACTCCGTATACTACAGAACTCTTACTTGGTCCACTATTTGTTCGGAGTATACTCGAGGCTCATAGCTCATAAGGTAAAATACACATATGTATGTATGTGCATTAAAGGGTTACATGGGTTTCCTCGGGTAAAAACCAACCTTTTTTCAACAATTTTTTCTCATATAAAAAGTGAAATATTTCATTAGAATGTTTTATTGTTACAAACGTAGACTATTAACAAAGAAGTTCTGAAATTTTTGGGAAAAAATAATTTTCGGTGACTACTTGAAAAAAAATGCGCCCGCGTTGGCAGGAAAACTCCTTACAGGATCATCTGAAGTGAAAAATACGTGTTTTAGTTAAAATCTTGAGCAGACATTTTGACAAAAAAATTGAAATTTCACAACATTTTTTTTGTTTTCAAATATGTAGTTCTAGTCGAAAAAGAAGTCCTTTGTCCAAGTCATTTAGAATTGTATCTCAAAGACCAGTGTAAAATTTCCTAAAGATCGGTTGAGTAGTTCTCTAGAAATCTTGTCAACCGACTTTAAAAACACGGTATCGAGAAAAACGCGTTTAAAGACGGCGCACTTAGCGTAGCTAACCTCGAGCGCACAAGTTCGCAAGGCTGTATCTCCGAAACTATTACTCGGGTCAACATGAAAATTTAGGAAAATATTCTAGAGGTGTTGTAGAATTTAATAAGATAATAAAAAAAAAATTAATTGTCTTCACCCGTGAGCTCGAACGCCTCGATTACTAGCTTTACAGACTTCATAATTTTCATAATGTTGCTACGCACCTTTGTGCATGTGTTAACTTTGTGGAGCTTTATTAAGCTAAGGAGTCATAAGCTTTTACGAAATACTTGTTCCATGTACACGAACCGGATACTACCGCCACCAACCCTTAAAAGCTTTATTTATGCCATATAGTTTGCTTCCAAATGCTTTTATGGTTTATTTTAAAACTATTTCTATTGATTATATGGTTAGCTGGGTGGTTGAGTTATGTATTAGTGGGAAGTAAGTCATATACAAGACAAATATGATATGTGCATGACATCCTGATATACTTGTAGAAAACAAAATATAAACAGCTTTTCGTGTCTGTAATATGAGTCTGAAAGAATAGTGGTCTTCGGTGTTGGACCATCGTTTTTTCAATATAGTTTTAAATCTATCGAAATTGTACTATTACCGAACACTATGTTTTTACTTGTCTCTATTTGATACTGGACATTGTCGAGTTCATCTCTCCATATAAAGATAAATAGGTTTTTCCAAAAATTATATGATTCTTTATGTAAAACACTGCTTCCACGCGCCCATTTAACATTTCATTGAGCTTTCACTAAAGCTTTCCTGGAATGGCTTTTAATTAAATGGAAGCAACATAAATAAAATTTGAAACGGTGATTAATGCATTGGCAATAAATAAAAGACTACATAAAATAAACACCAAAAAAGAAAAAAACGAAGATCCACAAAAGGCCGAACGCAATGCTTATATGCATTTGTATGCACTCACACACATATGTATAACGGTCAACTCAGTAAGCGTACTTACGTACACTCGTTTTTGTACTTCGCTTGGATTTGTGTGCCCATCACCGTCGATTTCGCGGGCTTCTCACTCGGAAATAAAAAATACAAAACGATTAATTATCGCAGCGCTCGAAGAGTGCACAGAGTAGAAGAGCGCCACGGGACGACAGGTGGCATGTGGGCGTGCCTTGGAGGCGTGGCGAGTTGAAAGCTCAACGGAAATTAATTAAATATCTCAGAAGCAACGCAAACAACAACGATACACAAACAATAATATTTTTATAACAATAAAACAGCTTTGTTGGGCAAACAGTGTGAAATTGTGCAAATATCGAGAAACAATGAATTGATTGCAAGCGGGGGAAAAAAGCAAAAAAAAAAAAACAATAAAATAAAACCGAAAGCGTGGAAACGGTAAAGTAGAAAGCACAAAAAAGCATAAAACGATAAAAACAAAATCAGCACGTTCTAGCTGTACGTGGTACCGGTCAATTATACTAATGCACTCATTAAGAAATTGAAAACAGCGGCAGAGAGAAATTAATGAAAGCAAAAACATAAAAAAATAGACATAAAAAATTGCCAGCGAAAACTGTCAGATGGAAGAGGTCAAAAGGATTGCCATATATTTCCTATACTCGACGAAGTTCCTAGTGAAGAAGAAGAAGAAATATGGTCATTGCGCTAAGTGCACTACAACAACACTAAACCCCAAACGTAGAGCGGGCCGCATTGGGAAAAAGAATGCAAGAACTTGCACACATCCATACTTTGCTAAGTAAATTACAAAAAAAAGAAGTAAACAAAAAACAGTAGAAATGGAAAAAGAAAGTAAGCTTTGGTTGTAAATTCCAGTTAAATTAGGGGAAGAGGTGACAAAAATGGCTTAAACTTGCATTAATTTTATTTTCTATAAATTCTGTGTGTTTTACTGTGTCTCCAAGGCGGTTGTTGTTGCTGTATAATGAATCAGCTTCGTTTTGGTTAAAGTTTCTGTGAAAAAATTAACAAAATTCGGTAGTTTTGTTTTGGTAAAACTATTTAAAATTTAATATGCTTAATCCATATTGGAATATTTCTTTAATTATTTTTAGAAAAATTGCCAAGAGTTTACCCACTTCTTCTACCTTTTAGCTGCGAATACAGTCTAAGTAAATATTAAGCTTTTTTAGTATTGGAGACCTGCGTTGAAATCAAGAAGGAGTAAGCAAGTGAAAAGTGTAGAACACAATTAAGCACTAAACAACAACAACAACAAAACATGTAGTAGCCGTAACGCTTCGTCGGCACTAACGGAAACTAGCGTGGCGTTTTTTGTTGCTGTCAAGCGCTATTGCCACTACTATTACTAATGTTTTGCCAATACTCTTGCTATTCGCTACTACACTTGCAACTTGCAACGTGCAACGTGCAATTGCCAGTGCCACTGCTATTAGGTACGCTGCTGCGCCAGCTGTCACGCGCCATTCACTCAATCGATTAGTGCAGTAATTAGTTGAGCGCGGATTAAAAGTTGCACAACAACAGGAACAAAGTGCAAGTTTGTGTGAGCAAGCAGCTGCCGGAGCAAAAGAAAATCGTAAAAAGAGTGCTGGGAAAAAAATCGCGAAATTACCGTCTAGTTGGCTGGGCGTTCGCTGGCAATATTGAGCGCAGCCAGCACGTGGAATTGAGCTGAGTATTGGGTATTGAAAAGTGCAACTATCAAATTACTGAAATTAAAAATGTTGCAAACGCAATTGTCGCTGGCAAGCGATAGCAAGAAAGTAGCACCCAACATTATTTACCTATTTTATGCATTAAATAGACGAATTTCACTTTTTTTAGAATTTTTTTTATGTTTTATTATCTCCCACTTCTTTTCGTTGACTCGCTTCCAAATATTGTTGATTTTCGTGCAAATTGAGGTATTTTATCGCACGCAAATTGCAATTAATTTTAGCTTAACTCAGTTCAGCGCAATTGAAAGTTCATTGATTTCGAATTGGCTACTCGTTTCGGGCACTTCATCTGTTCATTCCAGGTTGGCCGACTCACGACACAAGCCCCACCATTGCGCCTGCTTTGCTTTTGCTTTAGTGATGACTTCGTTGGCAAGAAGTTGCAGGGATTTCATAAACATATTCATCTTCAAATATATATAATACATATACACAACCTTACTTTCTTCTGTAGTCACAGCTGTTAATGCAAATCATTTCCTTGTTTAGCCACAAATTGCCTTTTAATGAATGATAAACACGTGTCATTGCTTGGATCGCTGCTCTTGCAATGATTACCGCATAATTATTACTATAAGACTTATGGTGCCTTGCATAAGTTCGGTTATTACAGTTACAAGAAAATTCAAATTTAATATCCTTCACAAATAAACAAGTTTTCCATACAAGAACTTGGCTTCGATCGATTTGGCTGTATAGGATCCCAACAATCTGTTCGGATATTATAATCGAAAAAAAATTCTTCGTTCAAGTCTTAAAGAATGGAATCTCAAAGACCTTTGTAAAATGTTAAGAAGATCGATTGAGTAGTTTCCGAGAAATCATGCCAACCGACTTCACAAACACAGTTTCGAGAAAAACGAGTTTAAATACGGCGTACTTCGTCTAGCTAGTCTCGAGCGCATAAGTTCTCAAGGCTGTATCTCCGAAACTATTACCCGGTTCAGCTTGGTCATTTCTTCTTCTTAATTGGCGTAGACACCGCTTACGCGATTATAGCTGAGTTAACAACAGCGCCCCAGTTCTTTCTTCTTTTCGCTACGTGGCGCCAATTGGATATTCCAAGCGTAGCTAGGTCCTTCTCCACCTGGTCCTTCCAACGGAGTGGAGGTCTTCCTCTTCCTCTGCAGTGTTTTCGTCCATTCGGACAACATGACCTAACCAACGTAGCCACTGGCTTTTAATTCGCTAAACTACATATGTCATATAGCTCATTGTTCCATCGAATGCGATATTCGCTGCGGCCAACGCGCAAAGGACCGTAAATCTTTCGCAGAACTTTTCTCTCGAAAACTCGTAACGTTGACTTATCAGAGGTTGTCATCGTCCATGCCACTGCACCATAAAGCGGGGATGATGAGTGACTTGTAGAGTTTGGTCTTTGTTCGTCGAGGGAGGACTTTACTTCTCAATTGCCTACTCAGTCCGAAGTAGCACCTGTTGGCGAGAGTTATTCTGCGTTGGATTTCCAGGCTGACATGGTTGGTGGTGTTTACATTGGTTCCAAGATAGACGAAATTATCTACGACTTCGAAGTTACGGCTGTCAACAGTGCCGTGGGAGTCTAGTCGCGAGTGTGACGACTGTTTGTTTGATGACAGAAGATATTTCGTCTCATCCTCATTCGCTACCAGACCCATTTGCGTCGCTTTCTTATACGTTCTGGAGAAAGCAAAACTAATGGCGCGGTTAAAAGGGCTTACCATCGTATAAAAAGGGTTGACATGTGTTCAAACACTACTATGAGTTCCAATTCGTTCAAACATATAATTCTTGACACCCCACTAACGCAAATTAGGACTGTCGTCTGTCAAAACTATTATATACACTATTTTCATGTCATAAATACTTTTTTTTGTGCTTGACAAGCGTAGCCGAAAAACCAATGCTTTAATACCCGTCTAATAAAATAATATAATATATAATAGAAAATCTACTATAGAAAAACCTCCACCAATCACAGTCCATCCATTATCCACCAAATATAACCATAGCAACTGCATGACGTAAAAGTTTAAATTAAATTTTTTAATCCAGGCCGTGCAAGCCAGTGTTTTTTTTAGCTCCTTTAATCGTTTTTTAACAACATTATGCTTTTTATAGATTTTTTTTGCGTGTTCTTATTGCATAATAACAATTATGTTGTTATATATTTTTATGCCGACGCCAACATTTTCTCTTCTATTTTCATTGCATATTTGTTTTTGCTAGTCCGTTATGATTTTTAATTAATTTTGCAACCGCATATTTGCGCCTTAACAATTGTGTCCTGTTTGCACATTGTTATAGTTTTTTTTTCTTTTTTGTCGCGCTTATTGACTTGGCAGCATGGGACTCCTCCGCATATTGTTTATTGTTTTTTGCCGCGACGATTCCAAAAGAACACGGACCCGAAAATCTTCGTTTGGACACAATAGGCTTTGTTTCGTTGGCGGCATATTTGCCACTTTGTTTTCCTCTTTTTTTGCTCGTATTTCTCTTTAGCTGTTTTTTTGCCCACTTTCCACTATTTTTCGTCGGTTGCTTTTGTTTTCTTTTGTCGGCAAAGTTTTTGTTACTGTTGGTCTCGAGCGCAAGTTGTTGTTGTTTTTTTTAATTTCCCGCACACTTTTCATACTTTTGCCGCATTTTATGACCTTTTGCATTTCGCTGCTTGTTCGTTGTTTTTGCGGTGCCTCTTTTTAGCACGGAGTCTTTTCTGTACAGGGTACGGAACCCTTTTGTCTGCTTACGATTCTTGTAATCTTATGAAAGCGGCCATGTTGCCGCTTCTAATTTCTTTTATTCGGCATTTCTTTCTTTCCTTCTTTTGCTCATAACTCTGCACTGCCCTAATTTCGACTTCGCACAGCTTTTGGCACACTAAGCGCCAATATGTTTGCGCCGTCATTTCAAAATGGCGATTCGTGGCTAATCCCATTACGTGTTTCGCTCGCCTTCTCGATTCTCCTCTTGCTGTTTGTTGTTTATATAATACAACATATTGTCACCTGCAAGTTATTAGAAAATTAATAAAGTTGCCAAAAATCTGTCCGCAGCCGGTCGGCGAACAATCGCCAAGGCACGACGCACAAAGCCATGCTCACACATAGTCGCCTTATCGCGAGGAATGGCTGTCGAAAAGGGTTGCAATACCCCAGATCGTAATCTTAATTGAAAGTTTGTCTGCAAGGGAAGTCAATTTGTGGCAAGCAGCTTTATTGCTATTATTATTGTTATTGTGAAATTTTTTCTCAAGCCATTGTGTTCATAGTTGTCTTGTTGAAATTTAAAGGCGAAATCGTTGGCTGAGTTCTTGATTTCCTGAAAGCAGATGGAACTCGTTAGGATAAAGTTTGTAAACAGAATGAATTTACAACAAAAATTTTGGAAAAAAATTATTATTTGGTTAGTCGAAAAAGTTTTTTCGTACTTCGAATATAAAAGAAATAAGTTGAAGTTTCATTAGAAATACGAAAAGACTTTTTCGACTACCTATTGTATGTATTTGGTTTGTATTTTAAACAACGATTTTTTTTTCAATTACTGTAAATTCACTTCAATTTAAAATCAACCGTTTTTTATATTTTCTATTCTCAAGTGGTATTCCAAACTTATATCTTTTAAGGACCACTTAATATAGTATATGTACTTGTTATTATTGAGTAGTTTCTGCTCACTTTGTATGGTTATTTATGGAAATCTGATAACTTGTATCAAACTACTTAAAATATGTTAGTTAAATATAAGTTTTTGCAAAATTTCTCAAAACAAAAACAAAGTAAAATAAATATATTAAACTTCTCTGCTTTCAATTAAGTGAAGGATCAGTGAAACAAAAACCACGCTGATGGCACTACTTCACCGTTCTAACGGTATAGTTGGCTGTAATTAACTCTATGTCTTCCAGTTGAAAGCACAACAAACAAACGGTGGTTTTGATGACTTGGACAGCTTCAAAACTTTGCAGACAAGCATTATATAACCGAGTAAAAAGGGAACAGGTATAATAGTGGTGAAAAAATAAGATATTTCATTAAAAATTTGCAGAAATTCTCAAAGATGAATATTATATTTACATATTTTCAGAATCCAGCGATTATGTTAAATTTCAGTTATTTATATTTTAAATATAAATTTTGTCTGAATATAACACAAATTGCAACTTTCCGCTTGACCAATTGCCTTGGCATCACATACACATGTTTTTGGCGTACAAGCCAAAGGAAGTCTTTTATAATGTACATTGGAACAACAAAAACATTGACTTGAAGTAAACAGTAGGGGAGCGCTTGCATCCGATGAAACTGAATATTAGATGCTCTAGTAAATTCAAGGTATATAAGGAGTAGGCATTTCACTACTCTCTTTCATTGTGGAATTCTTTCAAACTTATGAGAGTTGTGTGTTCAATTCGCCACTTGTAAACTTTTAAAGAATTTAATACAGCTAGTATTAAACTACTAAGAAAGCAGACATCGGTACGAATGTAGTTATTAGCTGGAGTTAATCATTAGATAATAAAATGTTCAAAATGGGCAATACAGTATTGATTGTTATCGAGTAATTTGCGAGTTGAAAAATTCCAACTAAATGTAAGACCTTTTTGCACCAAGTCGGAAGATTGTACGCTTAGTCAGTGGAACTTCGTGACAATGTAAAAATGTTGATGTAAGTTCTTTTGTGGGCGTGGCATTAGGTTCTTTCATGGACGTGGTAACTGTCTTATTTCGCCCAGTTTGCAATACCAACCAACCTGTTGTACCCTACGTAACATGAAGCGAGCGTATAAACAACGACAGCTTGTGTATTAACTAAATTGCTGACTAAGAATTTAACTGATGCTGCAGAAAATGACGAAAACAGAGGAGTCGGAAAAATTCCCTAAGAGAATTGCAAAAGTACCAACTTGGCTGCAACTAACAGCAGGTAAACAAGCGAAACTTAACAGACATTGCTAGTAAAGAAAATAAAGTTGAGCAAAAAAAAATAGTATTGAAAAGTAGACGGAGGGATGCAGCAACCAGGCGGCAGTGTGGCTGGAAGTCTTCGTGGCACCTTAGGTAACTGAGCGGCTAAATAAAGACTATGTAACGGTAAGAGTAGAATGGCTCTCTCACACGGCGTTTAACAGGAAGAGTGTGTATGTCTTTAAATGTGTGTTACATTTGTTTGTATATGCTTATTATTAAACTGGTATAAACATATGAAATCGTGGCTTAAACATACAGGTGTATACAGTGAAGTACCCTGGAAGAAACTGCCAAGCAAATTCAAATTAGCAAACTCTGTTATTTCTTTATGACATTTGTTAATTTTTGTTTTTGTTTTTGTTTTAGTTTCTTAATTAATATAGAACATTTTTGGAGTTATTGTAAGAACCTCAATATAATAGACCATCTCCATAGTTAAATGACCAACAATCGGAATGGAAGTGTATGTTAGGAAATAGTTATATGTAGAACACCATTGTTCTGAGGTTCGAAACATGACTGACAAATGGCTCCCTAAACCTATTAAATGCTTTTCTTCGCAAAGTTCCATCTTTCCAGCGAGGTTTAAGCATTAGAAGAGAAAGGCAAACGTGAAACTAACTTGTGCCGGGTGGACAGGAAGCTACTAAAAACTAAACGACAGCATAAATATGCTTTAAGGAAAGAACAAAACAATCATTTCGGGCAAAAATGGAAATACAAGCAATAAAGACAGCCTTCCATCTTTGAGCAACTTTGGGAAAGGACGAAGCAGGTAAGACGTGTTGTGTACCAGAAAGGGTACAAATACTACAATTATAGGACGTTGATGGAATATATGTAAGTGTGGACATATGTGAAATGTTGCAGGCCACATTTGCAGCCATAAATTCCCTATTGGGAAATATAACGGGGCGGTAAAAAACTAGTTTATAACTAGACCCTTTTAGAAGACTAATTTTATATCAAGGAATAACTTGAGGCATATAATTTAAGTTGATTTTGTATTTAGTTTTTAAATCAAAATCTAATTTATTTGCTTATAATGGAAGGCAATTATCAGGTGCTTCGTTGGCCGCCTTAAAATTGATATAGGTAACTAGTTTCCAACCAGTTGTTAGGTGGTTTACACCATATTCATTTCACTGCCAGGTATACAACCAAATGGGCAAGTGCATGAGCATGTCAGCTGTGTTGGCAACTTTTTATTGTCGGGTTTGAGAACTGAGAGACATTTAGCCTGCGAACATCACACCAGCAGCTGGCCAGTTCAGTTTTGCAGCAGTTTGATA
>JBAWJQ010006296.1:307500-378681 GCA_037783105.1 Bactrocera zonata | reverse complement strand
GGTTGTCAAAAAAGTCTTGCGGTATTTTCGCTAGTTGGCGCTGAAAGCGCGTAGTTCTAGTTTTATTCGTCGCATCGGGTCATGCTATACCTTTTTGGAAAGCTCATTTCACGCGCTAACATGTGTTTGATTGATTGTCGTTTCTTTTTTTTTTAGTCGATCGTGAGTTATAGCGTCGCAAACATGGGACAAAATAAAGGGAAAATACGACATATTTTACAGTACTACTACGATAAAGGCAAAAATGCATCTCAAGCCGCCAATAAAATTTGTGCAGTTTATGGACCCGATACAGTTTCCATTTCCACCGCACAACGATGGTTTCAACGTTTTCGTTCTGGTGTAGAGGTGGTCGAAAATGCGCCACGCTCCGGAAGGCCTGTCGTCGAAAATTGCGATAAAATCGCTGAATGGGTCGAAAGAGACCGGCATAGTAGTCATCAAACCGTTATAAACCATTTGAAGAAGCTTGGAGTCACTAAGAAGCTCGATGTATGGGTGCCATACGAATTGATTCAATAAAAATACCGCAAGACTCTTTTGACAACCCATTATTTCCAACATATTAAAATGCTTTTTCACGCTCCTCCACCGTGTGTATTTCGTATATTCACGTCAAAGTTAATTTTCGTTTGAAAAATGAATGCAAATAGTTGCGCATTTAACATGCCACAAAACAATAACAATGGAATTTCTTAAAATTATATTAAAATTTTTCATGTTTGCTCTGCAGCAGTATTGCAGCGTACTAGCATGGTGTATGCCACACAGCTTATGTATGTGTGTACCTGTGTGCGCCAACATATTTCACAATTCCTCGAGATCCAGTAATTCAAGCTAATTAAGTGCAAAATGAAACGGACCAAAGCAATAAAAAGCCAACTAATATGACAAAGGTGGCAACTAACTGCGTGAGTCGACAGGGGCAAAGCAAAAACAAACACGATTCTAGGAGAAAAAGCGCACAGCGAAGCAGAGAAAAAAGAACGACAAAAGCGCTGGCGCGCTGCACATTTGCACATTTCTTGCAATTATTGCAAATTCTTGCGCTTTTTTCTATGGCAACGCGAAATGGGAAAAGAACTACTTTTGCCATAATTACATTTCGCTGGTATGCCATTGTTGCAAGTTGCAGGTATGCGCTGCGCTAACACTGGGAGACAAGTTGGCGGCCACCATGCAGGCGCGCTGCACCCCAGTTTGCTGCCGTTCTTGCCACCGTACACCACTCAACGCTTCATGTATTTTTTTTTTTTTTGCTTTTTTTGTTTTGCTTTCTTTTGAATTATTTCTGCAGCGAATTCGAGTTGCAGCATTGTTGTATTGTCGCTCTGCTGTCGTGCTTGTTGTGCTTGCTGCCGCTGGCGGGTTTCCGGTGTGTTACCCTTTTGAAATATTCTAAGGTTACAGTACAATGCAAATGTGGCATGTAAATGCTGCCGCAGCGCACAGAACAATGCCACGTAGGGCGCTCGCCGGCGTTCATGTTGATTTTGCGCTTTTCATTATTGTTGCACTGCTAGAGTGGCAACGACGTCAACCACCAAACGCTGCAGCCTCAGCCATACAGTGTGCATGTATGTATGTGTGTGTTTAGGTGTCCCAGCGCTTGCTTGCTTTTTGCTCGCTTGCATTTTCAAATTCCAGCAATCATTCATTCATTCACTTCTTGCCACTTTCCGCACAAAAACAGCTTCCAATAGCAAGTTGGCCATACCCCTTGTCCTCCCGCCCCGGCACAGCTGTTCGCCGGCAGTTATTTCTCCCTCGTTGCACAGCAATTTGGTTTTGCTTCGCTGCAGTTAAATTCAGCTAAATGGCAAAACAGCTGATTACTTACTTGGAAGTGCTCTCGTTCGGTGGCAATAACAACAATGCGCATAAATAAGTAGTTGCTGTCACCAAGAATTGCGCTGGTTCCACGCTTTGTTGCCATCTTATTGTCGCTGCCGATTGCTGTGGTTTGTGGCTGTTGCCGCACAGTGTCGCACTTCGCAAAACAATGGCGAAAATCGAAAGCTTTGACGCAAAAGCGTTAGAAAGTGGCGAATCGAACATACTATAATGGTTTTTCGAACAGTATGGCAGCACTTGCCGTGGCACCATTCAAGAATCGAAGCGCACGTAGAACTATTTCGTCGAATAAACAGCCAGGAATAGCTCCTTAATTTAGTCAATTAATAAACTGATTATAATTATAACTTCTTAATTTAGTCAATTAACAAATCGGTTATATTTATAGCTCCTTAATTTATTCAATTAACAAATCGATTATATTTAGAGCTCCTTAATTTAGTCAATTAGCAAATTAATTATATTTATAGCTCCTTAATTTATTCAATTAACAAATCGATTATATTTAGAGCTCCTTAATTTAGTCAATCAACAAATCGATTATATTTTTAGCTCCTTAATTTAGTCAATTACCAAATCGATTATACTAATAATCCCCAAATTTAGTCAATTAGAAAATCAATTATATTTATAACTTCTTAATTTACTCAATTAGCAAATCGATTACGTTTATAGCTCCTTAATTTAGTCAATTAGCAAATCGATTATATTTTTAGCTCCTTAATTTAGTCAATTAGCAAATCGATTATATTTATAGCTTCTTAATTTAGTCAATTAACAAATCGATTATATTAATAGCTCCCTAATTTAGTCAATTAACAAATCGATTATATTTATAGCTCCTTAATTTAGTCAATTAGCAAACCGATTTTATTTCTAGCTCCTTAATTTAGTCAATAGCAATTTGATTTGTTTAAAAATATCGGAAAAAACTGTTAATTGAATAATTAAAAACCCGAATTGAAGTAATATTTAAAAGAGACTAAATTAAGTAATACCTGACTCCGACCTGATTACCAAAAATTATAAAAAATAAATACAATAAAATAGAAGTCAGAGAAATCAGATTAGATAGAGAGGGGAAGATAAGGAAAGAGAAAGAGAGGGAAAAAGAAAGCGACAGATAACGATTTCGGCCACACAGAAACTATAAAAGCCTTCACCGATACAAAATACAGGCACCGCGCTTGGAAAAAATCATGCCGTGGCTTCCAGCTGGCTCCGTAAGACAACTCAGGCACCTTGCCTGGACAGTACTTAAGTGACTCTTATGAAGAGATGTGATGTGTTTTAAAAACATAAGGTGACCTCACGGGAAGCTGGATGTCAACTGGCTCTAGCTGGGGCGTTGTCGTGGTGCAATTTTAAATCGGCTGCGATGTTTTCTCGGACCCGATTGATCTTTCATTTGAGTCTATTGAGGACTTCCACGAAAAAGTTATAGTTGACGGTTTGTCCAGGAGTAACAAATTCATGGTGGACGATGCCTTTGATGTCAAAAAAGACAATGAGCATCGTTCTCGCTTTGAATTTGTTCATTATTCCCTTTTTTGGGCGAGAAGACGCCAGCGTGTGCCACTCGGAAGATTATCTCTTTTGTCATACCACTTTTTAGGTAGCCTGCTTAATCATATCAAATATATCGCAGATTTACCGAGTTATCCACAGAATTTAATCGGCTTGCACCACTCACAGAAACACGTCGCGCGAAAATATTTGTCCTGACTCTCCAGGTGCTCGAGCACAACTGACCAGCCGTTCGTTCGTTAGCTAGGAACGCCCTCTACCGAATCCAGTCGGTGCGCACACGTTCCGAAGTACAGTCGCGGCGGAGAAAATCAGTCCAATTACTTTCCGGACAAACCCTGCAAACAGATTATAGGGTCTCTGACCTTTCATTGTGGGCAGATTTAGTTTAATCTGTTCGGAGTATAAAATTTTAACGATTCGTTTCGCGCGCGCCGTTTATTTGAACCATTCCGGGTCAAATTTGATCATGAAACTTTGTTGGAAAAACTCAGGAAATGCCTCAGTTATAAATAATCAGCTGTAAATTCGAGCACAATGAAGAGAAGATAACATTTAATTTTTCTCAACGCTTACATCACTGACAACACACAGTGCACCGCTTGAGTTACTGTCAATGGTGTCGATGGTGACGCTGATGATGACGTTGATGGCGCTGCTTTCGCCTCTGGTGAACGTCGTTGGTTGCCCTCTCAGCGTTTAACCTTCAGCAAGTACAAATGTAACCGCAAACCCACACACACACACACACTCAACCATACATGCTACATATGATTGTTAGCCGTGCGGCATGGTGCACATGACTGCAAAAGCAAATTACAATGCATGCACTTAAATATAATATTCCTGCCCGTACTTAGACTTCTTGTAATCGGTATGTAAAGTTTTAAGAACCTCAAACAATAGCAATAAATAGCAACGCGTTGAAGTGTTCTCAAGTCGGGCTTTTGTTGCTCAAAGTTATGAGTGGAATTTCGCGCTGCAATGCACACTCACATACACACACACAGCCTGCATTCGCTTGTATTATGCTTATCCACTTGCGAGAAGAATCAGCAAACCACAAGTGTGACAATTACAAACATACTTGTAAATAAAAGCGCACTTAAGCACACACACATACAGTGCCACATATGTACATATGTGTTTAAACTCTTGGGGTGGCAACTGGCGCAAAGAAGTTGGTATGCGATTGTTATTATTTGTGTAAATTACACTTGCTGATACTTTTTTTCAGCAAACTAATGTAAATTACTATTTGATATGAAGTTTTGCTTTAAGGGTTTGGGTATCACTTGCTTATCTGGAAAATAGTGCAACTCAAAAATATAAAATTTCAAAAAGCAGTGTTCCATGTTTTAAGCACTAAACGAGATCACACAAGAAAAAATGTTAGCTTCAGGTTTAACAACCTTCACAAAAACAAAAAATTCCATAAAAAACTAAATTTTTGTCGGTCATTTTGTATGGCAGCTATACTATATAGTATTCCGATCCGAACAATTTTCTCGTATAATGTACTATTAGCTTTAGCAATAATTCACGTCAAATTTCGTTAAGATATTTCCGCAAATAAAAAAAAATTTTCATACAAAGGCATGACTTCAATCGTTCAGTTTGTATGGCAGCTATATGTTATAGTGGTCTGATCTAAAAAATTTTTCAGCAGATTGCATCATTGTCTCAGACAAAAATTCGTGCCGAATTTCGTAAAGATATCTCTTTAAATAAAAAAGTATTCCGTACAAGCACTTTATTTCGATCGTTTAGTTTGTATGGCAGCTATATGCTATAGTAAACCGATCAGAAAAATTTCTTAGGAGATTTCACCATTGATTTGGACAATAATCCAAGCCGAATTTCTTGAAGATATCTCATCAAATAAAGAAGTTTTCCATACAAGCACTTTATTTCGATCGTTCAGTTTGTATGACAGCTATATGTTATAGTAGTCTGATCTGAAAAATTTCTTAGGAGATTTCACCATTGTCTCAGGCAATAATCCATGACGAATTTCGTAAGGATATCTCGCGAAATAAAAAAGTTTTTCATACAAGGACCTGATTTCGATCGTTCAGTTTGTATGACAGCTATATGCTATAGTGATCCGATATCGGTAGTTCCAACAAATGAGCAGCTACTTGGGGGAAAAAGAAAGCATGCAGAATTTCAGATCGATATCTTAAGAAGTGAGGGACTATTTAATAGACTCAGTTCAGGGCATAAATATTTAGTAGGTAGAAGCCATTTGAATTGAAAAGCCGAAAACGAGCTATTTCGATAGAGTCTATTTGATGAGTTGATATGTCTAGGTGCACAAGGAGATAGTTAGTTACTTACAAGAACACGTTGCAAGGTGGGTATTTATTCGATGTATCAGGGGTCATGTAAGAAGCAACGCTGATTAAGATGATTAGCAAAGCACATTCATCAAAAGCTTTATTAATGGCGATAAAAGGTAGTTTTTTGATAAAAAGAAACTGCTTAAAAGTGAGGCAAATAAAACACAAAAAAAACTAACCTAAAATATATACGTTTTTGTTAAAAATCGAGACGATGTCTTTTGATTTGCTTGTCTAACGTGGTTTACCTATAAATTAAGGGAATAAGAACTTTTTAACAGTCGAGCACAAATGAACCACGCTGAAGCATTAGTTTGGTGAGTAGATGAATCTGAATTTTCCACTGAAACAGCCATTAGTACGGATCACTTCATTTGTATAGAAATTTTCTTCTAAAGAGCAAGAAAAGTCAATGCTATGTCATTCTGTTGGTCAGTTTTGGCTTAATGTCAGATATTTATGCTCAAAACTACAAAAAAAAACCTTGCAGTAACGCGACATATTTCGATTGACATCATATTAACAAATTTTCTGAAATACCTGGAATGCGTCTTCATCCAGGTTTCACATAAACACATTTTAGAAGTACTTACATATGTGGGGCGGAACGCAAAGCTCGCTGCTGGATCTCAGTTGACACTTTAGAGATCCATAATGTTGCAATGTTTTCCAGGCGAAAGTCTTTGCGGTTATGGAGACGTCTGAGATAATTAACAATGCAGGAAACAACTTAAAGAAATTATATATATCTAAATATATATTATATCTCCGGTCCGTCAACTATTAAGGCAATGATCTCATAGCACATTACGTCAAAGAATGTTCCTGGAATCAGTGAGGCAAAAGATGTAGTCACTGCCGGTAAATGGATGCATATAACCAGTATATCCAGATTACACAAGGAATTTCGGCACAAAATAGCTAATAAGATATCCAAACGAGTCTACCCTCAGGCTTCCAAACCAGTACAGGAAAAACGAAACTCACTAAGAATTATACTTCATGAAATTTCCAAAAGGTTTGACCGACGGCTTGATCCATTAAGATGAATTGCCTTCAAGCCATGCAGCATCGCCAAGATGATGTGCCAGAGACTCATCACATGCGAGCCAAATGGAGATTAGTAACGGTTTTATTTAGAACTCGTCTTAGATATCTACAAGCTTAGCAGTTCAAGGGACTAGATAAGGTATAAAAATTAAATGATGAATATTTCAGCTCAAATTAAACCGAACCTCTATCTGGCATTACTGAGGAGTAGTAGGTATACGACGAATAATTCAGCTAACATTTAACTAAACCTTCATCTGGCATTAGCAGTAGGTCTATGTACTTAGTTTCGTCCGAAAGGTATCTGCCTCTTTTACCGATCAAGGAATTACAAACTGGCAACATTCTTAAAAATTTTTGGTTAATACTTTCAGCCTAGAAGCTTTTTTTATTAAAATTTTTTGCCAGAAAGGAAAAGTATAAATTTATTTTGACATAAATTTGCGAGTTGAGAATTTGTATAAAAATAATTTAATGACCCAATAGTTTTTACTTTTAGAAATGACTATAAAAAATAAATATTTACAATGCTTATATGTAAATATTTTTATAATTATAATTTTGAACAGGGTGCAGCATATTCCGATAAATTTTATCACAAGCTATATTTAAAACTTCTTACACCCAAAATGTTAATATTTACTATGCTTCTATGTAAATAGTTGTATAATTATACTTTTGCAGGGGGTGCAGCAGGTGCAAACAAGTTCTATGAAAATCTATTTTCAAACACTTTCGCACCCAAATTTTTTTATCAAATTTAGACTAACCTTCAATATCTATCAACACGTACATACTTATCTATAAGTCGATTAGCTCAAACAGGGGTTATCGTCAATTTAGCGCACACATTCTATACGTACATAAATATGTATATATATACATATGTGTTACACATCTGCTATTAATAAAAAAATATATCACCATAATTAGGACCAGCTAAGTGCTAATAAATTTATGAATCGGCACCCCAGTTGGCACCACAAAAGTATAAGGACAGGGGCTAAAACCAAAAAAATAAACAAAATACGAAACGTTGATAACAAATAAAGCAAACAAAGCAATGATATGCGATATTACAACAACAAGCGCCATAACTTACAGCAAATGTAATAAAAATAGGTTTTATCTACAAATAACCTATTTTCAATGCCGATTTATGCCCATACATGTACCATATATAGATACTCGTATATACAGAGATTTACGCAGCAGCAGCGCGTGAAGCGCTTAAAAAATTATATGGCAAATAGCAAATCATAAAAATACTTTATATTGCTGAACGTAGGGGGCATTTGCTGGAAGGGGGAGCACATCAGTGTGGCAAACAAAATGTTAATAAATAAATACAGACATTATGTAACTGCATATATGGAAGAAAGTATAGATAAAAATAGAAAAAAGGGCGATGTATGTATAAATATATGCAAAGAAAAGTAACCCCGACTGAAACTAGTAAAGTTTCCGGAAAATTTTTAGTTCAAAAAAATTTTTTCTAGCAGAAGTTGAACTAGTTCGAAAAAATATGGTCTTGTAGCAGTTCTAAAATGACTTTGTAAGAAAATTTCTTGTTTGACTTTAGCGATTTAATTTAAGCTGATTTTAATTTAAGTCTTGTTTGTAACACTTGGCAGAAGAGGGGTCGGAGACCCCATGCTTAGGTTGTGTTTTACATTTCGGGATTACAAAAAAAAAATAAAAACAAATTTTAATCATCGAAAATAGCTTTGTTGGTTTTCAAAATATTCTCCATTAGGTCCTACCTATGTATATACTTTTGCATGCGTTTGAATCAATTTTCGAAGTACTTTGTACGCCTCAACCGCCTTTTCTGATGTCGAAAAACTTGGAGCTATTAGTTTATCTTCTACGTACGGAAATAAAAAGAAGTCATTCGGTCCCACGTCAGCACTATACGGTGGTAGCTTCTTCAAATCAATATTTTGAGCGCTTAAAAATGCAGTTGTTTTAGTCGATGCATGAGAGCTAGTATTGTCGTGGTGTATAGTGATCCGTCTACGGTACCTGGTTTTCCAGAATTCATGAAAGACAAGTGACACAGAAATGGTTGTGTGGAGTGAAGAAAATATAGCAGCTGTAGCTGAGAGTGCACACGAAGATCATGGAGAGTCGATTCGGCGCCGTTTGCAGCAACTCGGACTGACGTATGGAACGATCTGGCGCATCTTATGTCAAGATCTTAAATTAAAAGCGTACAAAATACAGCTTTTGCAAAAAACTGAAGCCGCTTGACATTCCCAAGTGATATCGCCACGCTCGATGGGCTCTTGAAAAGTTCCAAGAATATTCGAGCCAAATTTTTTTCAGCAATGAGGCCCATTTTTGGCTCAATGGGTATGTAAACAAGCAAAATTGCCTCATTTGTGATGAAGACCAAGGCCTGAAGCGATTTAAGAGCTGCCATTTCATCCAGAAAAAACAACGGTTTAGTGTGGTTTTTGAGCCGGTGGAATCATCGGTCCATATTTCATCAAAAGTGATGCCGGTGAGAACGTAACCGTCAATGGCGTAATGAATTTATTGAGAGAACACTTTGGTAGGCAGATAATCTCATGTTTTGGACCGGCCGATTGGCCACCAGTATCGTCAGCTATCACATCGTTAGACTTTTTTCTGTGGAAATATGTAAAGTCTAAAGTCTATAAGGACAATCCCATTTCGATTTAGGCCTTGGAGTTAGACATCACGCGTGTCATTTGCCAGTTACTAGTCGAAATGCTCGAACGACTCACGGAAATTTGGACTCAATGGTTGGACCGTCTGAGACTTAGCCGCGAGCAGCGTTTGAAAAAGACAAACTTCGAATAATAAATGTCAAAGAATGTTCTTTCGAATGA
The DNA here is from genome assembly GCA_037783105.1 of Bactrocera zonata. NCBI lineage: Eukaryota > Metazoa > Arthropoda > Insecta > Diptera > Tephritidae > Bactrocera > Bactrocera zonata. The sequence goes on along the minus strand of JBAWJQ010006296.1, from coordinate 369,050 downwards.
TAATAAACAATCCATAATAATTAAATACAAATATTTTGCTCCAATATAACCCATTCAAACTTAATTTTTGCATATTTTCTAAAACTAGGGCATCAACTATAAATACATAAGAATATGTATACATAAACACACACTTGAACTGCCTCCAATTTTATAGAATTACAATAATTTATATCAAAACGCTATAAACCTATAAACACACGACTTTCACTTCCACACTTATAAATTATATGTGCAGCCATAGCTTTTCTGGCAATGCTTGACTTAAGCGTCAGCTAAAACCGTTAAATGTCAACAAATGGGGCAGCTGCTAACACTAATGCCACGGCACGGCCACGGGTTGGGCGGCAGCAGCAGCGCATAATTGTAATAAAAAACTACAACAACAACAACAACTATTAAATGTGGCATTAACTATGATAAAACCAATGAAATTTATCAAATAAATGACAATCATAAATGTCAAAATGTTGAACTGCCGTTAGCGCGCAGAACGAGAAATTTATCTGAATACAATACAAGCGCGTATGAGTATTTCACACACACACGCTTGAACACATATTCATATATGTAATATGTATGTATAGTATGTACATATACTTTTTTATATGTGCGCACTAAAAGCGAACCCCAGCACAGCCCCGCCTCATTTATGACATTTAATGCTCGGAAAATCTGTAGCTGACAGCTTTGTGCGCACGAGAAAGAAAAAAAAAATATATATAAAGAAATATCGTAAAATACTATTTATTATCTATTTTCACCGCACACCAACACCGTTATCGTAAACTACTTTTATGCCGGTATTTATGTGCCTGATGTGTGTGTGCGTGTATGTGTGTGTGGATTTATCTCTGTATTGAGCTTGATTTATGCTTTTAAGCCCAAATAAAAATCTCAAATATGCATAAATTCAATTTGCACAAAAGCTTTCACATTTTTTTCGGTGTGAAATTTAATTCTTGTTTTTTTTTTTAGAATATTTTATGCGCTTATTTATTCGGCATTAAATTGTTAAATTCATTTGTAGCGTTTCACTGCGCTCAAAAACACTACACGTTCTATTGAATTTTATTAGCATAACCCGGAAATGCAAATAAATAAAATAACTGGCATTTGCACAGCGGCAATTAAGGGGGGAAAATGTGCTAACAATAGGCATGACAACTCATGCGGCGAGTGCAAGAATGCAAATACGCTGCTGAAACTGGCAATTTTTTGCCGCTCACTGCAATTTTGAGCATATAATTTAAATACTCATGCATTTATGTTGTTTATTTTAAGCAAAAATTATTGGTTCTATGCATTTACAACAAATTTCAAATATACACCTACTTCCGTATAGAGTTGTGCTTCAGAGAGGGTGGCGCTCGAAAGCGAAAATTGTTATGCTACTTCTAGGCAAATGCATGTACTTTGGAGTGGGTTGATTTACGGAGACATATGCGGAAAATATTCTACAGATCATTCTGAACAACTTTGCTTAAGGGAATATTGGTGTAGAAACGATTTCGTGTCAGCTTTTTTCAAGGCGAAGCACAGTGGCATTTCGGCGGAAAAATAGGATTTTTCCAATTTCCAATTTCAAAACTTTAATGATTTTGTTTTGTAAAGATATATTTGGATAAGAAAAATTCAACAAGGTTTTTTATAAAAAGTGAAATTTTATAGTTAAAAAAACTAACAGAAGTCGACGGAAAGTTATTCAATAAAATCAGATTAAAATTATTGTCCAAATAAAGAATTTTTTTTTGTGTGTAAGTTTATAGCTATGGCTTTTCTTTTATTTTTTAGTAAAAATATAGTACCTACTTGTTTATAAAAAAAAAAAATTATTGAAATTGGCAAAGTAAGCTAATTTTTATAATTTTTCAAAAATTATACTAAAAAATATCAACTTTTAATTTTTTGATGGAAAAAAACTTTCAATTACAAAAAAAAACAACCGCCAATTACCGTCCCGTTTGAGAAAGTGTGATCGAATTTCCACAAATACTGATGTCTTCAACAGACTTCTTATAACTTCGGATCCTTACATAAGTAGCTTAAGACGTCATTCGAACAAAATTTCCTTAGAACTAGATCCCATTGATAAAGATATTTTGCTTGCATAATATTACAAATAAAAACTAACACAATTTTTCGCCTGTTACATATTCAATTAAAACATTGCATATTATATTGGATTTTTATCAAGGTAAAGGTATAAATAACGTCACTTTGCGTTTAAGTTTAATTTTTTTCATCAGGAGAACTCAATTAAAAAGTGTCCCGAATTTCAAGTCCCTAGGTCCAAAAATAAAAATTTTGGCAATTGCAGTTATATGGGAGGTGGGTGTGGCAGTGGGCGGTTTTCCAAGATTTTTTCAAAATTTCTTAATTTAGTCCAGAGAAGTGTTTCTGCAAAGTTTCATTGTTGTACGACCACTCCTTCTATTTTTTTCCAAGAAACGTATGGAGAGATGCCACTGTGCGAAGTGCCTTTAGATATTGTAAAATTTATTCGTCAGTTTTTGAGACAAGAAAGTAATTATAATATATAAGCTTCCCGGATAAATGATATTTCAAAACTATGTATTTTGCTAATTTGATAGTACTGTCATTGCTCACTATGCCAAATATGAGCGTGATCCGTCCACCAGTTTATTTACAGCAGCTGTTTAAGTCAGTAGTGCAATACGATTTTTACAATGGAAAAAAATATCTAACAAAGAATTTGTCTCAAATTTTATATTTTTAACCGAATTTCGTGTGCGTAATCATTGCGAATATTAGAAAAGACCTACGGTGGTGCAGTTTCATCAAAAACACAAGCCTATGAGTAACACAAAACCTCTAAAGACGGTCGAGAGATCATTGAGGAAATCCCTCGTACTGGACGATCTTCGACCTCTTCAACTCATGAAAATATTAAAAAGAAGTGGAGGATATGGTGATTGAAAATCGCCAGGCAGGTGTTAGCGAGATGGCAAGAGAGCTCGACATCTTTCGCGAGTTCGATCGAATGATTTCGGTGAATATTTTGGGTATGAAACGCGTTCTTGCTCGAATCGTCTCGACAAAACTGAATTTTTTTCGAAAAGGATGCCGTAAACATGTCTCTTTGGTCATGCTTGATCGTGCGAATTCCGAACCCACATTCAAGGAGAGCATTATAACTGCCAATAAGATATGGCTTTACAAGTTTGACATACAAAAAAGTCAACTATCATCGGAGTGGAGGGAAAAATGAGCCGAAACTCATTGTTTTTTCGATATTCGAGGCTTAGAGAAAGACGGTCAATAAGCAGTTCTATTTTGCCGTATTGATGTGTTTGCGTGAGAACATTCGTCAAAAACAGCCAGAATTGTGGAATAACAATTTATGACTTTTACATTATGATAATGCACCATCGTTTCGAGCCTGGATTTTGATGGAATTTAAAGCAAAAATCGCAATGAATATCATCGATCAACCACCGTATTTACCAGATTTGACTCCATGCGATTTTTTCTTGTTCCTCAAACTGAAATTGGCTCTTCATTTTCAATCGATCGAAGAAATAAGGTAAAATTCGCTGAAGGAATTGAGGGTCATCTCAAAAATGCTTATGAAAAGTGTTTCAAGGACTGGAGAAACCGAATGGCACTTTTAGCAATCTCATCAATTTGAATTTTACAAAAAAAAAATCTAGAAAGCAGAAATCATTACCCTTATAGTTTTCAGTAATTTTGCCGTGTTGCTATTCCTTGATCGGTTAAAAATGTAGATCTCTTTCGATTATGTAGGAATTTTCAAACTGCCATGGGAACAGTCTTCTCACTGTCTACTGAACATCAAAGAATCGACTATGTAAGTAGTGTTAACATCTTAGGAACATTTTTCGTCCTTACATAACGGAATAATTTCAAATTAAAGCAGCATAGAGAAACCATGCGAGTATAATCAAGGTATTGGTTATCTTTAGTTCACGAAATGTGAAATAACTTTTAAGCCCGACAATATATAGAAGCCTCAGGCTTAATACTTGTTTTAGAACCTTTTTCTCTCAATATACCGAGCAAAAATCATAGTATATATTTTTAGAACCCAAAAATAAACCGCTGTTATCAGCTCAGTTCTTTTATAAACAAGTTCTAGGCTTTCCTTAGTTTACAGAATGTGGATTCTCATGAGGTTTACCGATGTTAAAAGGCGATCTCACGTCAAATAGTTACTTGTTTTAGGTGTTAACAGCAAGTACAGCACCTTTATTCTATCAAAACATGCAGCAAAAAAATGAAGCAAAGCTTTTTTAAACACAGTAGCAAGCTGCTGATAGGACTTCCTTCTTTAGCACACTTAAAACTTATAAGACCAGTACATCTTTATGCTTATATGTATCTTGAGTCCTATTGATATTTGAGCACGAGTTTTTCGCTGATAATTTTTTATTGTCATGATAATATATTTTGCCGTTCAACGCCTGCCATTGCTAGCATTTTTTTATCCAACTGCTTTTTTGTTGCAAGAACTTTAGTGTTAATGCGCTATTGTCGCGCTCGCCGTGGTTACTTGGCAGGCTTTTGTTGTCAGTGCTTTTGTTATTATTGTTATTATTATTATATTCATTACTGTCGTTTATGCTTATTGCTGTTGACTGACTGACTGCTTGCCACTGAATTTCCATACATATTTATGCCACAAAGTAGCAGCACCATTGTCATTCATTGTGTCAGAACTTGACTTTTGGACACAACAGTGCTGGCCTTTATTGCAGATAGAGGTAGCAAAAGCAAGTGAATAAAAAACGCTTCGCTACATCGAGCTGTGCTGGCACTTTCCACAGCTTTTGTGCCACCACAATCGTACTTGCCACCAGTTGTATGTACTCTTGGGTATAGTATGTATGTATATTAGGGTGGGTAATTAAAAAATATGTATTACGGTGGGTCAAAAAATATATAAGGGTGGTAGAAAATTTAATATACATATATTAGAATAGGTCAAGAAACAATTTTCTTCCGCTTGACACGCTGAAAATTAGGGTGGATCAAACAAAAAAATATTTTTTTTTTCGCTTAACGCTCTGAAAAGTAGGTTACTAGGTTCTTATTATTTTTATTATAGATATATTTTTCAACTATTTGGAATCGTAATATGAAATTTTCTATTTGATAATGAGAGAAAAATTGAAAACCGTTAGGCGGAGGATCTTCACGTTTTAATTAAGAGCTCATAGTTGAAGGGATTTTTTAATAGATGTCTAAGAACCTATTTTTAAAAGTACCCAGAGAAAAAAATATTTTTTTGTAACCCACCCTAATGTATAAAGACATACTTAAACCTTTGCGTTACAATTAAGATCGCATACTTGGACTGATTTTCTAGAGATGTCGAAGAACTTAATTTTGAAGTCCCAAGCGAAAAAATGTTTTATTTTTTGCCCATCCTAATGTACTTACAATGTATATGTACTTGAACCTTCCCTTTACAACTAAGAGCTCATACTTGGAGACATTTTGTAGAGATGTCTAGGAACTTATTTTTCAAAGTACCAAGAGAAAAAAAAAAATTGTTTTTACTTGGACAGATTACTCAGAGATATTTAAGAATCTATTTTTCAAAGTAAAAAGCGAAGAAAAATTTCTTTTTTTTTTACCCACCCTAATGTATACAATTGCAAAAATTTTTTAAAGATATTCTAGAGAGGTCTAAGAACATATTTTTTAAAGTACCACGCGAAAATTTTTTTTTGTACCCACCCTAATGTATACTGTATATACTTAAGCTTATATGCTTATGAGAGCGCTATCCGCTTGCTACCGAAAAGATTTTTTGTCCATCGTCATTTTTCGACTTTTCGCAATTTTTTGGTAGTTGGACATTTATGTTAATTTGCCACATTACGCTCACATGCACACATGAACCCATGTAGCATACATACATGTATACTTATGTATGTATGCGAGTACATTGCCACACAGTCATGGCTATTAGCATGTTTGTGTCATTTCAATGTGACCAGTTCCAGCGGTTTGATAGACAGACCGAACGAGCGACGGTGAATTGAGTTCCACCGACGGCACTTTGCCACATGCGACGACTACCAACGCTGTCGCTGCCGTTGTGCCACTTGCCGCTCCGGTCATTTGCTGCGTCTTTCAACATGTAACAAACGCCGTTGTCTGCCCGTGACCCCGCTTTTGGTCTGCTTGTATAGTAAGAGTTGCTACGATTTTCCGCTTCCGCTTGCGCTCTCGCCATACATTAACAACCAATTTGCCGTTTTTACTTCGGTTGTTATCTGACTGAATTTAAGTTGCTATTAATGTTAAGTCGCTCGTAGTTAATTCGTGTTCTGTGCTTTGAATGACGTTCATTATGAGTGGGTCTTTGGGCAAACAGCGACCAAAAAAAAAGCGATGAGCGATGAAAAAAAATTGAGAAAGAAGACGGCCAATAAGCGTACAGAAAAATTGAAAAAAAGAAAAAAAAAAGAAAAAAGTAGAAAAAATAAAACAAAAAAAGTTAAATAATCAAAAAAAAAAAAAAAATCAAAATAAAAAAATTATTAAAAAAGCATACCGGAAAAAATAGCCCAACATATTACGTCGAACGCAAAAAAAAAAAGAAAAAAAAAGTTAAAATCCAGAAATAACATGCGCAAACGAAATTTCCCAAATTAAGTCCAGCGGAAAACGTATATTTCAGCAGCTTTGTAATGTGACGCTGCGTCGCGGCGTATAAATGTTAATAATAGAAATAAAAATGCAAATGACCAGAAAATGTAGACACTGTGCGTCGTCTTCTGTCGTATTGCTGTGTGCGTCTTCCTGTTCCCAGCTGCGACATCACTTGCGGCCCCAAACGCCGTTCAGCGCAGTTTTGCGTCTATTTTTTTCATCGTACTGTGTTCCGAAGCGTTAAGTGTACACAAATTAGTGAGGCCTGCACCTTGGCAGATTTGCTGCAGGTTACTACTATGTAAAGTAAGCCAAGCGTGGCAGCCGCCGCGGCTGCTAAGCCATGGCTATGCGTTCATGCCACATTCTCGCTTATGTAGCTCATTTTGGCGCTGCGAAGGTAGGCAGCAGCAAGCAAACTTCTGCTCATTACATTTTACTCAAATTTATTCAATTTCAAGTAATTTTCTTTCATGTTGTCGAAATTTGCTTTCCACTTGCTGGTTTCTTTTATCTAACTGTGTGCGAAGTCTTTTTCTCCTAATTTTTCTCGATGTTTTTTTTGCTGATTTAATGACCTTTTCGTCGTTAATTAATTTCGAAAATGTTTTGACGGTTTTTTTGGCAGCAAATTGTGTGTAAGTAAATTATTATAACCCACTGCCTTTTTTCTAGTTTTTGCTGCCTTCTGCCCCTTCCACTTTCACAGGTCATTCTGCCTTCTGCCCTTTCCTTTTCCACAGCTCATTTATTGAATGCTCATTCGCATTATTACCGAGGGATAATGTCGCCATTAATTGATTATTTATATCTATGACGCGAAAACATACTATTTTGTTGGGCTCAGCAACGCTTTATATACAAATTTTTTTCTTTTTTTTTTACCAATGCAATATAAAAATAAACAATTTAAGCAAATTGTTAACATTAAGCTGGACTATGCTTTTAACGCTCGATTGATTACTGGTCTGTACACGCTTGGGAATGCTTAAATGAATTCTGGAATTCTAATATAATACTATTCTAGGGCATATACTACTTCATAGAAAGCTTTCATGAAGGCTAAATTTTGAAGAGAAAGTATGGAAGGCAAAGGAAACCTAATATTGCTGTAGAGCAGCTGTAGGGAAATAGTGGAGACTCTCACCAAAGATGGTGTTTTGGTGCTACCAAATCGTAGTCAAGCTTATAATATTCTAGGCTGCATGATTAATCTGGCGAAGAGCGCGTGAAAAGATTGAACGTATCCAAGCAGCGGCTCTCAGCAGCATCTCCAGCACACTACGGACTACATCAACATAGGTGCTTAAAGGAAATTCACCAGTGAACATTGCCGGCAGGTGTATTGCTGCGAACTGTGCACTAAGCCTCCGGCAAGCTAGGTATATGAAGGGACCAGAACCAGAACACACGTAAAGTTTATTCTTCATCAACAGCATTCTTGAAAACTTGGATCACTGCGTCTCAGAGGCTACTTGTGGCAACTTGTTCTTTGCCTACATACCGGGGACGAGACGCAGTGAATTTTTTCATGTATGGGTCGAAGCTATGTGGAGAAGTTTACCGTAAAGAGCTCTCGGTCAATCTTAGCTTTGCTACCGGACCACTGTAGTGTTTTTCAGCCGGAAGTGGCTGCTTTTCAGCCTTTCAGGGAGAGGAGTATTCACTACGACGGCAAAGCGACAATACTAGCACTGAGCTAGCTAACTGTGGACACAAAACTAGTCAAAATGTGTCTGTCCTCTCTCTATTTCTAATAACATAAAGCTATTTCATTACCAGACTCACATTGGAATGGGAAGGAGTTGGATTTCCGTTAATATCTTGCATTCTATCACGGCACCAATGGACCTCAAATGCACTTAGTAGGCGCTGGTCGACGACCCGGTACTGTGTTACTGTAAAGTCCTCTTTAGCCTAGAGTAGACCGCAAAAGAGCTACTGTACTTCTGGCAAAATTCATTTTGCTGTAATTGTGGGGTTCTTACTAGACTAAAAATATTGTCGGATGTCAGTTGTAAAAGATGTACATTTAGCTAATTTCTTCTCCATTGAGAAGCCTGTGCTTTACCTTCTGCGAACTAGAAGACATAGTCGAAATTAAAATCAACCGTTTCAATGAACTTATGATAGGATCAAAACGCTTCGTCGATTCATGAGGTCCTTACTTTCAATTTTATAGAAGCTCTCTACTACAGCAGACCGGCGTTCTAAGATGTCTAAGTGAGATTCCTGTTAGGATCGACCTGTTAATCTAATCTATGGTTACTAGTGTATGTAACTATATTGGCTAGAATTTCTGATATCGACTTCCGGGCAAAATTGTTTGATGCTTGCGTAGATTGACTTAGCCACTCTATGAGTGGGCTCAACAGCCTTCTTACTTAAGCAATAGATTGATATGAGAACAGCAGCCTTATTCGCACTTATATGATACATTTCCAAATCACTTTATGGAAAACTTTGGATGTAAGTTTTCCAATTATATGAAAATCACAGATTATCCACATATTATCACGGTAGGAACGAACAGTAGTTCTCCTATCTGCGTGTATTCGGACTCTTGTAGGATTGCGAAAGTCTTGTAGCCCAGAGTGAAACGTAAAAGGCCCATTGAACTGCTAGCCCTATGAAGGTTCACATCCTAAAAATGATAGGTGTCCTTACTAGACACTGAATTATGGCACTCACGCAGTGAAACTAAAGATTTTGGAGAAAGCAACTTGTCAAAGTTGTGAAGAGGAAATTGAAGTGGAAACGTCTAGCTTATTTCTTCCCTACGGTAGAGTTTTCGATATATATTAGTTGAAGCACCTCTGTTGCCATACTTTCTACGAAGCCGGCGAATGGGCAGGAGTTGATATTAGCCACCTCTAAAAAATTGTGGCAAACTCTAGAGGTTTTGTTGAAATGCAAAGGTCTTTTCATCCATACCTAGGAGTGCTGGGCTTCAGAACGGACAGGTGTCTCTGGCTGTCTAAGTAGGACTATACGTGGACTCACAGCTTTTTGTATATGTCTATTCTGCATAATTTCATTTACAAGGTCTGCTTCTCTCTTCAATTTTGGTTATAGCAGTCTTCGATATGGCATTTTTCTGCTCGCTTCTGTAAGTAATGCCTTATGTCACCAAATGCTGACGACTTTAACGCATAAAATCATTATTTCGTTATTGAATAACAACTTTATTTTTTTTATTAAAATCTCTTTGCATAATATCTACTATATACCAAGGTATTCTCATTCAGCACATTGCGAAATTTTAAGTGCTTCAATTCGCAATTCGTTGCCAGAGTGATTAATTTGCTTTTCAATTTACCAAAGCCAAGTAATTTACATAAATGCATATTTTCAGCACAATTTTCCCAAGGATTAGAGATAAAATAACTTATGCATGCACTTCAATAATTCTTGTTGCTTAATGAGCTGGAAGATGGTTGTTAATCTTTTTCTACTTTGTGCCACAAAAAAAAAACTGTTTTGAATGGAAAATTAATGCAAACAACACATTACTCAATCGAACATTTGTTTGTAACATTTTTGTTAAAATTTTATATTATACAGAGTTTTTTTTTGGCTTCGCTGATTTATTGTTCCCGCTGGTTGTAAGCAATAATGCAACAAATTAAACAGAACCATTAATAGACGATTACATACTTAGCAGTGAGACCGAGTAGGAAATTTTTCAGGAAGTGGAACTAGTTTGTTACTAGTGGAAAGCAACTAATTCGTTACTAGCGCTGATATTGTGTGTTAAGCAACTAGTTTGATGAAGAGATCGTCATATAAACGACTCTATTGTTGATTCCTTACACTCTGTACTAAGATACTACGTAGTTTGTACCACTCAGAAAGAAACGTAGGAGACAGTCATAGGTATGGAGAGTATTATACCTGATGCAACGGCTCCTGCGCCATTTCCCTCCGACGTTTCCGATCGGTCGGTCGTGAGTGGAATCATTCTATGCAGCCTTACTGCCAGGGGTAACTTTAAATTTCCAGGTGAAGTTTACCATTTTGGTAATGCTGTTACTTGGGAGAAGAACCTAGATCTAAGGCAAGAACCTTCGCACAATCCAAACCAACTGCACCATTTCTTTGCCAGGCTTAATCCCCTTTGTATTATGTCATGGAGAATGTCTTCGAATTTTACCCATATCCCGTATATCCTTAACAGCAGATCCCATTGTTAGTTAGCAATTTAAGTTGGTCATCCACGGTTAAGCTCCATAAAAGGGAAATAGCACTCCTCCCTGTGGACAACCTCTTGTTGTGCCGAGACACATTCTAGTATCCCCCACTGTGATTTCAGTTATCCCAGTTCGCATTACGGCCTACATTCATCTGCGTACCGGTGATCCTTCTATTCAGAAATCTTTCGTGAGACGTATTACCAAAATACCTTCGATGCCTGCAGGATATTTTCACAAAATTTGGCACAGATTATTGTATTCTAGCTTCAGGAAATCTTTAAAACTTCAGCTCAACTTTCCTACATGGTCACTAATGCATGTAATTTTTTTTTTTTTTTTTTGTCTGTTAGCTTCCCCCGTCCATCCGTGCTTTCTTCAGTAACTCGAACCAAATTACATTTACGCGATTTCTTCTATACACAGCTGACCCAGGCAAAATTATTTATTAGAACAGATACGAGCGCAAGCAGCCACATTACCAGCAGTCCCTGGGGGATGCTTTCCGCTTCAATGGCGTGAATGTTGCAGAGCGATAGATATACGAGTACATACTTAAATATGCATATGTATGCGTACGGAACAAGTGTACTTCAAAAAAAAAAAAAAAACAGGAAAAAAATAAACGAAGAAAGCAAACCGTACAAGCACACCCCGTCAGTCGTTCCCTCGGCGGTTTGTAACTTGAAAATTAATTTGATTGGGAAATGCCACACACGCACACATGCACATGCTTAGAAATTCATTTACACTCGCACAATTACAATATTTATGTATTTATGTTGTAAGTGTAGTACAATTGTTGTAATTTATATGCGATCATATCTTGTACAAAACGAACAAAAGCACTTATGTTGTTCCCGGTATCTGTTTAAATTGCATTTATGCTTGCTTGAATTGCTTCGGTGGCGTTGATGGTGGTGGCGGTGGTCTGTTTCTGTTTCAGTTTGAACTACAACTTCAGTTTCGGTTCCCATTCCCATACCCCACACCCCAGCGCCGCCGCTATGTGCCGCGAATTATATGCTAATTGCTCATTTGTTGGTATCTCTTCGTGTCGTATAATTTACATTACATATCTCGTCTATTTGTTCGTCTCTTCCCCTGTGTGTTGCATGAAAAAGCGCTTCGTTGCTCTAGCATTGCTTCCTGGTGATTTGTATGTTTTGTAGGTTATGTAGGTTATGACTGCACTTGAGTTTTTTATTGCGCAGTTTTGTACACATTATTCAAGGGATTGCCTGCCACGCTAATGTTTTTCATAAGCGTCTAGTGCGCCACTATGTTTGCCACTGGTGATAAGTGATGATCTTCAGCATAGTTTATGCCGAATGGTGGATTGAACTCATTAACATATGCATGTATATGGAATTCCATATCAAAATTTTAAACGAAATGCGCACAATGAGCATATAAACCATTGAAATAATGGTGTTGTATGCCACTGATTTGCTTTGATCACTGGTTTCATAGCTAATTTTCCAGTAATGTTTTATGAAACACTAAATTTATGTGCAATTTCGGCAGATGTGTGGTTCTGAGAAATGTTGAGCTCTATTATTTTCGGATCTAAGCTGAAAGAAGCTACTTTCAATACCATAATTTTCGGATACAAAAAATTATTAATAATTAATAACTGATTTTACATACTAAATTTTCTAAAAAAAAAAAATATTCCTAGGCAGCTTTTCGAAAAAAAAATATTTCGTAGATTTCTATAAAATATTCCCAGCGAAATTTGAGTTTCGGTTTTTTACAGCAAAATCTATATACGTATATTTCTATAAATCTTTGAAGTAAAATTTGAGGTTAGGTTTTTTATGAAAAATATTGCTTACTACTCTCCTCCCCTTGGGACGCTCTATTCTTTATCTAGAGGACAGGGTGAATCACTTGGATCTTATATTGGATAAGCAGCTCTCATGGAAGCCAAGCAACGAGGAGAGGAAGGCATTGGTCGCCTTATATGTATAGAGGAGCAGAAGAAGTGGGGCATCTGACTAAAAGTGTTGTGCGGGCTCTATGAACCGTAGCTAAAGCCAATAATGTTTTACGGGGTCTCTTGGAAAAACTATACTAGCTAAGCTTCTAAAGCATGTTCAAAGAACGGCCCTCATTGGCATTTGTGATGCACTAAGGACAACATCAACAATTGCATTCGATGCCATTCTACGCTTTGTACCTGTAGCCAAAGCTGTTAAGTGTTTTGCACCGAAAACTGCTATTATACTTAAAAAAGGTGGATAAATGAGCTGGCCCAGGCAGACACACATAGAAATTCTTCATTACTTTGATTCCATTTCTTACAATCTAAACCACTGCCTTCATTTGGCGGCTTCTTCTCTGCTGTCACTCCTGCGAGGGAGTTTAAGGTGGGGCGAAACCGTTGGAAAAAGAGTGAGCTTCTTAACGGTTAGCTCGAGTTAAGAAGAAGTTTAGAAAGTGGAGTCTTCTATTGGGAGCTCTCCATCAACTCTAATTTCAGATTACACGACCACTGTACTGTCTTTTACAAGCGGAAGCCGATGTGCTTGCTAATGAAAAAATCCTTATCACAATTTTATCCGACTAGAAGCGAATCGGTTTTCTGTTGTACTCTTACGCTCTGGCGTTGAAGCTATGAAGCTCAAGTCAGCTTGGAAGGATTTGTAGCGGTTCTGACTGGACGTTTTCCAATAGGTACAGACGTTCTTTAACAGAGCTGTAAAATGAAGGCGGAGGGAAAAGATTTTGTCACTTTCTCATTTATTGTCTGGCTTTTCACAGCCCGCGATTGAGATATTTCGGTGGACACCGCAATAAATTTGTGGTGAGCTCAAAACGCTTCGTCGGTCTATGAGTGGAGGCACTTTAAGGTGTTTTTGTGTAACAAAAAATACAAATATTTGTCCAAGTGACATCCATCGATTTTTGGACCTAACCGAACATACTTTTTGTTTTGAAAGTGTGTTAATTCAGTTAATGAGTTTAAAAATTACTCAACTCGTGATGAAAATACCTTTAACATCCGAATGAAAACATTCGAGATCTTATAATGAATGTGTACTAAACATAAGTATGTATAAATGATGAGCGTCACGAGCAGAGTCGATTAAGTCATGCCCGTCTGAATATACGCGAACTAGTCGCTCAGTTTTTGAGATATCGATTTGAAATTTTGCAAACGTTATTTTCTCTTCAGGTAGCTACCCATTTGTCAAAACCATCGATATCGCTTGACTATGAAGTGTAGCTACCATACAAACTGAACGAGCAGCTGTAAGTGCTTGTATGGAAAACTTTTGTATATGACGAGATATATTCACGAAATTTGGTATGGATTATTGTTCAAAGCAACGATGCAATATCTAAAGAAATCGTTCAGATCGCAGCACTATAGCATATAGCTGCCACACAAACTGACCAATCACTTTCAAGTTCTTGTATGGCAAACTTTTTTGTTTGAAATGACATCTTCTCCAAATTCGAAGGGAATTATTTTCTAAAGCAGCGCTACAACCTGCGCAGAAATTATTCAGACCGCATCACTATAGCATATACATAGCTGTCATACAAACTGCCCGATATAAACACAATAAAATATCTTCTTTACGCTTTTATGCTGTAAGAATTGCAACTATAACAGTTATTCTACCTTTATGGTTATTTTTCCTTGTTTTGAATTGAATTTTTTTATACCAATCTGGTCATGCCTACCGTAAAGGGTTCAACATACGCGCTATAGCCGTTATAGGCAAGTGTCACTGTGTATTCCAGCAAATCACTTCATTAAAGCAATTAAATTTGCAACTAAAATGAGGTTTCTTTGAAAAAATTGCAGTCATCAACACAACAAATTGCCAGCAATTTTATAAAATTAGCGTTAAATGCAAGGCAAAGAAAGTGGACGAAAGAAGAAAAAGACCGAACGCAAAGACAACTGAGGCATTAGTGCGAACTAAGAAATTTTATGCAAATTGACGGCGCTAATAATGGGAATTCACGCCGCCTGTGCCACTTATTACGCCATTATATAAGTATCTACCTTTGTTTTGATCGCTTGTGCACTGGACACATGATTGGATAATTAAAATTTGAATATTAATAACACTATATACGTGTATATACATATACACACACATACACGGCGGCAGTTGCAGCCAAACGCATGCCGGGCGGCGCATGATTATTGGCAAATGTCGGCTAATTTCAAATAATTGGCAGACGGACAATATGCGCTTTTACACAAACACCAGCCAACACTGTTTGTGTGTGTATGTTTGCGTAAGCGCTAATACTTTTATATAAAATGATATATAGTATATGAGCTGCTTGCATCAAATATGCGCTGATGACCGCCCGGACAATTTGAAAACGGACACACAATCAAAACGTTTTGGGTAATTAGTGAACGGCATGGCAAATGGTGGCGTAGGTGGGAGCATTGGCAACAAGGATAATGGCGTTAAAGCTAAGAATATTTGATTAATTATCGTGAAATGGCTTTAGATGTACTATACATAGATTCATGTATATGTGTAGGTGTGTATGCGAGTATATGCGTATAATCAAGTAATTAAATACATATTGTAAATATAATAGCTTAATGCGTATAACAGCTTTAAAGTAGATAATTGTTGGCGCTTTACTGTATTCACACGCCGCCATTCGTCTATGTTAATGTGCCATCCATCATGTGCATACGTAAGCAATAAAGCGATTAAAATAATTATCGGTTAAGCTTTTACATGCTATTTATGGCTTAAGCCACTGTGTGCATTGGTACTATACCGTTTATGAGAAGCTTTTAAAACTAAAAATAAATTTTAATATTTTAATATGTTCATTTGTCAATAACAAATGCTTTCACGTCTAAGCAAATTTTTTTTTTTTTTTTCAAATTAAAAAAAAATTAAAAAAAAAAATTTGTAAGTATTAAGGGGTCAGTAGGGTAATCTGGCCTGTTTTTTTTTAAATCGTTTTTTTTTTTTCTTTTTTGATAGAAATTTTTATTCTACAATAGAACTTTTTTCTTTTTTTTTTAATTTTTCTCCATGTTTTTTTGCATAAATTTTGTCATAACATTGTCAATAAATTATAAAAAATGTAGGGACGATAGCCAACATTAAAAAAAATTAAACGAATCGGTTAAGAAGTTCGGCCGGAATCAAGTACACCAATTTAAAAAAGTGTGTTTTGAGAAAAACGCGTTTAAAGTTTGAGGTGTGCACTCCGAGCGCTCCGAACGTCGAGCGGTATTATTATCTTTGGGCCTTTTTCGAAACCTTCCAATGGTTAAGTGGGTTTCTACATAAATTTTAAGGGTATATGGGAACAGAAAATGCAAAAAAAAACCAAAAAAAAAAAATTGAAAAAATATTGCCCTACCGACCCCATAAAAAACTGTTTCTTTATTAAAAACTTTTTTTTTTAATATTGGTTATGCTATGTATAATTCATAAAAATCTAAATCAAAATCCATTTTTTTTTTTCAAAAAAAATTGGCATTGCCTACCTTAAGCCGCATTTAATATTTATTTATTTTCTGCTTTTCCTTGAGTATTTTAGAACTTTTATATTTATTTTTAATTAAAAAACGGTTTCTTTATAAAAAATTAGTTTTATTTTTGAAAATATTGCCATTATATTATTTTCCTAAAAAAAATAGGCATTGCCTACCTTCAGGCGCAAAGAAAAGTTTATTAATTATTTCTACCAAGCGAAATTTCAATAAAATAAGTTGAAAAATGTCCGAGCTGACTTTAGACCGGAATTTACATATTTCAAGATATATATTTTTGTTAGAATATTTTTTCTTAATTTAAAAAAAAATATTATTTTTAAGGAAATTATTTGAATCTTCAATAATATTAGTTTTGGTATACAAATTTCAACAAATTTTTAATTAAAAATCTCTTTTCTCAGCTATAACATTGCCCACCTTTAAGCGTATTAAAAATAACATTAGTTTTGGTATAAAAATTTCATTACAATTTCGATTATAAATCCCTTTTCTTAGCTACAAAATGTGGCGTTGCCTACATTTGGGCGGAATGTATATTTTTCAAAACTCGTTACGCAATGTGCGAATCTCTTCCAAATATTTCAACAAATTTTATAATATACGAAATGTTAAAACAAATAGTATAATATTTAAATAAATTTAAATTATTAAAAAGTGTATTATTTTTAAATTCGTTTTTTTTTCTTAAAATTAACTCTAACTTTTCAAAAATTAATTTTGGTATATACACTTCGGGAAACCTCATTAAAAAAAAACACAAAAAATTACATCGCCTACCCCTTGGCGCAATAAATATTTTTTTAATTTTTCTACAACGCGAAATTTCAACAAAAATTATTGAAAAATGTGCGAACTGACTTTAAACCTAAATAAAGTAATAATTAATTTATAATTTCATTGAAATTTTTCGTAAATGAATGGAAAAAATAAATAAAATTCTTGCTTAGCGGAGACATCAGAATTTTATATTGGTTGAATCCGAGGTAATGACTTCTTAACCCCATATTTTTTTCGATAAACTGTGTTGCCATGATTTTTCTTGTAATAAATATACCGTTAGTGGAATTTATTTAGTTATTTGCCACGCAGTTTAACTTTTTTTTATTTTTTAATATTTTATTAACTGGCAACAAAGTTGTGAGCGTGGCAAAATATCATTTTAATACTTTTTTTCCTGGGAGGATTTAGTTAATTTTCCAGGTATACGAGTATATAATATGCATATGAAACCAGCGTAATTGCTTTTGGTAAGCGGCTTAACGTTCAATTATTTATGTGCCATAATTAGCATTTCATTAAAAGGCAATTTTAAACCTTTGTAGTATTATAATTAAAAAGTTCAAACGCTAAAAAAGTTGAGTGAAATTAATAAGAGCAGAGAAACCCTTTCGCGGAATACAATTTTACTGAGAAAAAAATGTAAAAGGATAAGCGGAATAATTATAATTTTGTGAAAAAAATTATTTGAATTTTTTTCATAATTTTATGAAATTGAGAACTAAGCGAAGTTGGAGAAAAAAAATTATAATATGTTTTAAGAAAGAAATTAAATATTTTTTTTCATATATTTAAAGTATGAAAAGAATTTATATAACCTGTATATGGTAATACTATATTTTTAATACGAAAATTAAAAAAAATATATGTATAAATAAATCATATAATTTTATTTATGATATATTAAAATATATTAAAAATTATCATAAATTATTTACGATACTTTTATATACGTCTTTTTATATAGCACAAAATTTTTCATATTTTATTAAAAGACTTACCACTCTCCAATAAATTAATGCGCTTTTCAATTCTCCTTCTGAGAGTTTTTTATTTATCGAAAATGCAAAACATTTCCCAGGTACATTCATATATAATAAATCTGCAATAATAGAAATAAATTTAAATTAAAATAGAAAATATTTTAATTAAATATAATTTTTAAGTTTATAGCAGATATAACTTTCAATATAAACTAAACATTAATATAATTAATCAAAAAAATTAAATATTTTTAATATAAAATAAAAAAATAATTAATAAAAATATAAAAAATAATTTTAACAAGAAAAAATTAAAAATATTTCAAATATACTAAAAAAAAACTTTTAAAATATTTATTTAAAATTATTAATTGTTATTAGAATATTTAAATATTTATAAAAGTTATTAAAAATAATTAGACATTATTTATAAAAATAATAAAATACTTTTAAATAATATTTTTAATATAAAAAATAATTTAAATTGTTGAAAATACTTATAAAAAATTATTACAAATAATTATACATAATTTATAAAAATTAAAAAAAAATTTAATATTTCGAATAATATTTTTAATAAAACAACTAAAATTTTTGAAGTTGTGTGCGAATTATTTTCAATATACTTAACAAAAAAAAATTAAAAATAAATAGGTAAAAAAATATCTAATACAATACAAGAAGCATTTTTAATAAAAAATTTTAATAAATTAAATTATAAAATATTGGGTAGTCGAAAAAGTCTTTTCGTATTTTGTCAATTGTAGTCGTATATATCCAGCGCTACCAATCACATTGTGACATACCATATAGTGTTGGAAAGGTGAGAGAAATAATTAAATTCGGGGAGTTTAAACAAAGTTACAGCTGTTCAACAATGAATGAAAATGATGAAGGAATTCGCTATACTTTGAAATTTTTATATAAAAAAGGGAAGAATGTCGCGCAAGTCACTCGTTTCTATTCTGGGAATTTCGATCTGAAAGATGCACCACCCTCTGGTCGAACTATCGTTGAAAAAGTCGATGAAATTGTGGAAAAAATTTACCAGGATCGTCACATAACCAGCCATGACATCGCTAAGGAACTCAACATTCATCACCAAACGGTTTTGAACCATTTAAAAAAGGCTGGCTACAAAAAGAAGCTCGATTTTTGGGTACCACTTAAATTGTCTGTGAAAAATTAATGGACTAAATTAATATCTGGGATTCTCTGCTGAAACGAAATGTGATCGAATAATTTCTGAAGCGAATGGTAACAGGAGACGAAAAGTAGATCAAATACGGCAATAATGTGCGAAAAAGATCATGATCCAAGTATGCAGAAGCTCAACAAATCGTCGCAAAGTGAGGATTGGCGCCTCCAAAGTTTATGCTGAGTGTTTTGTACGATTGGAAAGGAATCATTCACTACAAGTTACTCAAGCCTGGTCGGACGATTGATTCTACGTTTTACTGTCAACAACTGATGAAATTAAAGCATCTTTGATGACCCGGCAAAAATGTGCGCCTTATATTTTAATATAATTCATAAAAAAAAAAAAATAATAAAAATCAAAAAAGTAAAAAAATATTTAATACAATGCAAGAAATATTTTGAATATAAAAAAAGGAGTAAAAATAAAATTATTTAAAATTATTTATAAAAATTAGTATAAACCATTTTTAATAATATTTAAAAGAAACAAAAACAATACAATTAATAAAAAAAAAATTAAGAATATTCTTTTATAAAAAAATTTACATTATTAAAAATTATTTTTTAAATTATTTATAAAAATTATTAGAAACAGTTTTTAATAATATTAAAAAAAAAACAGAAAAAAAACAATACAATTATTAAAAAAATTAAGAATATTTTTTTTATAAAAAAAAATTAAAATTATTAAAAATTATGTGCGATTTATATTCTAAACGATTAAATAATATTTTTATTGAAAAGAATTTTTTTCCAGTGCGAAAAAAATAGTTTTATATATCGCATAACGGTTAAATACCTAACGGTGCTGCCATATTAACCAACAATCACCAAGCAGTCACTCGAATTGCTAACCTCATCCTAATTTGCGCTCAATAACAATTTAAAACTAACGCAAAGTGCATTGACTCACCACAAAGTTACTGCCACAACAACTACAACAACAACAAAAGCAACATGCAAGCACAAAGTGCGTGTGTTTTTGCTGTCACGCATTGTTAATGGGTTTTCTAGCCGCGTTGTGACCACATGTCGCTTCAACAACTACAATAAAAACAACAACAACTCACCAGTGCCATGCATATGCATTGGTATAACAAAAAATATAATTGTATGCGTGTGTGTGTGCAAAATTATAAAAATAAAAGCGCTTAGCAAAATGTGGAAAATTCGCAATCACGCCACATATGAGACACTGCAGCAAGTTGCAATTGCAGCTGCCGCACCGGTGCGACGAGCTAGAAAATTTTCCACGCAACGCCGTAATGGAGGCTTCATAATTTATTTACGCATACACTTTGCTTGAACGCAGCGCGCAACAAACTATGAAAAGCAAATGCAATGCGAAGAAAGTTGGGAAGGCGGCGAAAGCGTACAAGTGCAGGAGGCAGGCGGCGAAAGAAAAAATGTGTGCACAGCGCTGCAGTTGGCACAAAAGGCCGGGCTAACAAGTCGGCTCATGGCAGACCTTAAGAAATTACACGCCATTAAAAACGTTTTTTGTTTGCCAAGTAAAGCAAAAAAGCTGGAAGGCGGCGCTGTAGCTCCACTTAGAAACGGCTAGAGAGACTCACACACATTACGAGCGTATCCTTGCAATTTTAACATGAAGTAGTGGCATTAAAAATTCATAATCACACTGGCATTTTGCAATTTGACTACAATAGCGAAATTGCATGAAAAACACGGGAAATATATATGATTAAATAACATGTGACGTGCGCGTTGACCTTACTGGCCGCGGGGTAGTGCGCGCGTTGTTAGCAAGGGGATATTCTCTCTCCTTAGGCTCATACGCATGTATATCCCATAAGGCATGGTTTGGCTTGTAGACCATAAGGTCCAGTAATAACTCAAGTGAGCGCAGCTACAACGCTTGTCTGCCCGTTTTCTGCGCATTCACATTTCATAATCGCCTGCATGCGTGCCACAAATCACGGTAATGTTTCGCACAAAAAAGTGGAAACTATAAATATGCGTGCTATAATAGAGTTTTCCACTATTTATAATTCATATTTTAAACATCAACATGCTTAGTAGGGATCAAGCGCGATTTTCCCCAACTTTAGAGGCACGCACGCACACACCTCTAAGCTGGTATATGGCGCGCACGCATGTATTTTTGCTTAGGTATGGAGGTGTAGCGCTGTAATGCGTTTTAATCTGCACAACTTATGACATGCATGCTAATGCAATACCATATGCATTTAATTACTTGCAACACGCAGCGTACACATGCGTGCCACACACGCATTCATAATCGCTGCAAACGTACTGACCAGTTTTGTATTAGGCATACGCACCGAGCCCAACTAAAATAGCAAAAAAAAAAATATAACTTAAATGCAAATAATAAATATAAGTTATGTGCATTTGAACAAGGATGTTGGAGGAAATAAATATTCACTTGTCATGCTCCAAAACATCAAATAGTGCGTTGTAAATGGTAAGTGCCAGCGGTCAACAGCTTACAGCCAACAAATCAGCATGGAAACGTAAAGATAAAGAAAGGGGGACTAGTCCGATCTGAATAATGTTTTCACAGATTACCCCATTACCAGCAATAATAATCCATGCCAAATTTCTTCAAGATATATTGACAAATAAAAAAGTTTTTCATAGCAGACCTTGATTTGGATCGTTCACTTTGTGTGACAGCTATATGCTATAGTGGTCACAACTAAATAATTTTTTCAGAGATTGCATCTTTGACTTAGGCAATAATTGATGTCAAATTTTGTCAAGATATCTTGACAAATAAAGAAGTTTTCTATAGAAAGCCTTGATTTGGATCGTTCAGTTTGTATGACAGCTATGTGCTAGAGTAGTCGGATCTGAATAAATTTTTCAGAGTTTACACCATTACCATCGCTGATAATCCATGCTAAATTTCATCAAGATATCTTGACAAATAAAGAAGTTTTCTATAGAAAGCCTTGATTTGGATCGTTCAGTTTGTATGACAGCTACATGCTATAGTGGTCCGATATCGGCAGTTTTCTTAAATAAGCAGTTCCTTGAGGAGAACTGGAACAGTGCAAATTTTAAGAACGATATCTCAAAAACTGTGTAAATAGTTATCGTATATATAGACGAAAAGACAGAGGAACATGACTAAATCGACTGAGCTATGCATTATGATCATTTATATATACATACTTACATTTTATAGGGTATCCGATATTTCCTTCCAGCTGTGACAAACATCGTAACAAACTTAATAGAAATATTAACGAAACTAAAACTACTGAAAGCTCGCATCAGTTCAGGTCTTCAAACTTCTAAAATCACCTCTATCTATAACTACCGTTTATTATTCTCATCACCCGTATTACTCGAAGAAGACAACGCCAAAAGCACTCTAGACACGATGTCAATGAGTTAAGTTAAAATCATTTAAAAAAATAATACCAAAGATCGAAAACGAAGAAGAAACGATGGGACTCAGAAAATAGAGTTTACTACAACCTCGGCCCATCCCATTTAGTGGAGTACATTTAAAAGGCAAAAACGTTAGTTCGGGACGTCATTAAGGAAGAAAAGTCCTGGTTAACCAATACTGGAATGGGTGGCAGTACTATTAGTAAGGGTAAGGGTATTTTTTAGCATATGGTTTAAAGAAGAAATAAACTACGTGTAATTTAACGTTATGTCCAAGACTTTATTACAAAGTTAAGAGTTCGCAATTATGTTTTATAAATGACGGCCGTATTGGGCTCAACTGAATTCCAGCTGATAAGCCAAAGCCACTTTTTGCCGACCAGCAATTAGGACCATTCATCAGCCGAATATTTTTTTCTTAGACGTCAATTGTCTCGGACTTATCTACGTATTCACATAACAACATAAAAAATGATCCAGCGGAGTTAAGCCGCACGATGTTGAGGACCGCGCCACAGGTCCACGAGGTGACAATGATTACCAAAAGTTTCCTTCAATAAATCGATCGTTGGTTATATAATATAACATACAGCGCTATCTTGTTGGAACCAAAGGTCGACAACTTTAGGCACGAAAAAGTCATTAATCAGGGCTCTAAAGCGCTAACTATTCAAGAAATATGTATCAATAATTCCCTCTGCCCACTGATCACACCACACATTGACTTTTTGGGATATAACGGCGTCTCAGCAACGGCTTGGGAACTATCATCTCTCGCAATCCGATCCGCAATCTTTATTAACGTACCTATTCCACCAAAAGGAGCTTCATCGCTGAACAAAGTTTCCTTGTGAACATGGAGATCAGTGAACATTTAATTTTGGGGTCATTCAACGAACGTACGACACACTTGATGGTTGTTTGGTTTCAATTCTTGCATGAACTGCATTTTGTTAACCCGCAAAGTAGATGGACATAGTTCCAATTGTTGCGCCTTTCTTTTTCGAACTGAAATTGAGCTGAAACTGGAATGCAATTCTGCGGGTTGTTGTCCGCATTGTAAATTTGGTTGAATGCCTTTTAAAAATAGCAAAGCTCTGATGAACTTTAATCATTAGAATGAACTACTTTGAAAAAAGGAGAATGTTAATCGTGAAGGACGAGGGCAATCACAGCTACACCATCTCGAGCGGAGTACCGCAAGGCTTGATCTTAGATCCTCTATTATGCAACTTGATGTTCGACAGAGTGTTAAGAACACACCTATAAAACAAAGGTGAAAAAAGCATATGCGGATGACATCATTGTGGTAGCAGTGGCTAAACCTTGACCTCTGGCTCAAATGATATCATAAATGAATGGTTTGCGTCAGTGGTTTAGTACCATAAGTTTAGAGTTGGCTGAGCAAAAAATAGCTCATAAGCACAAGGAAGGTTGAGGTAAGGGTATCACTCACCATACACGTAAAAAAGAGGGTAGAACGAATGTGAAAAACCTCAACCAAAGGACGGTGGACCCACATACTAATACTGGACATCCATTCGTGGATCGATGGACGACATGAGAACATACACTTTCACTTAACCCAAATATACTCAGGACATGGATGCTTTAGAAGCTTTCTGTTCCGATTCCATCACGACTTGAGTCCGCAACTGTCCGTATTTTTTCAAGGAACTCTTCTTTCAACTGTAAGGAAAAAATTTCAAACTTCACTTGACAATAGCATTCATGTGTGAGACCTCTAGTAAATGGAAAGCTGTCAGCGAAGCGTCAGCTCTAATTATAAAAAAAAAAACTTACGACATACTACTGTGTCCAAAAAATAAGGTGACAATGGAGAATTTTTATTTTATTTTTTAGGTTGGTAGTACTGTCAGTCACATTTATGTCAAATTTCATGTCAAAATATTCAGTACATACTTTTATGTATACAGTATATTAGGCAACAGTCAGTTCGTTTCATAGATGAGACTTAAAATATTTCGCTCTGCCATGAAGTAATGCTTTATCAGGTGGTTCTGTGGTAGAGATATGAGTCGGGAGCTGGTTAGGTTTAACGAATTAGAGTTCCACGCTCCGGCTTTCGATGCTTTCTTCTACTATAAAAAACAACCGTTATACGACATAGTGCTTCGTAATTTCTCTCTACTAATAGATGAAGTTTTTCGGCTTAAAGCTAAAAGGCAAAAACTGCCTGGTTCTTCAGCAAGCGTCAAAACATACCACATATTATGTATATGCATTGATACCTGTGCATACGCCCCCTAAGGGAAGTGACACGGTTCAGAAAGCGTTCACAGAAATTTGAATATTTTTCGAAAGCGAAATTTGCTGAGACATAAGTCAACCGCGACGAAATAGTATTCGACATTCCATTGCAATTTAACGAAAGCCAATGATTTATGTGTCTAAAGAATGAGTGCTTGTGAAAAACTGCTTACCGCAATGCCATTTCGGAATGTCAGCGGTCAAGAGGGGTACACGTGCCGACAAATAACAAAAAAAAAAAAACAGAAAAAAACACTGCGACATCGCAGTTGACTGCGTAAAATCTATTTTTCGAAATATACAAAAACATTTCTAAATTTAATCAAGTAACGATTAATTTCGTATGCTGCAAAATAAGCAATAAATAGACGCTTAGTGGCGCTGTTAAGCTGTTGTTGTTGCCGTTGACGCTAATTTCGTTTTGTTAACAAATACAATGTGTTAAAAATAGTACGGCATGCCGCAATGGCGAATGAAAATGTTTATCAACATTGCCGAGCTATTAAAATACTATATATACATCACATAAATATATACTTATTGTTGTTGTTGACCCAAATTTACTGGCCCATAATTTTAAAAGCAACAGGGAAAAGCCACTTTGCCGTCTTCTGGCGCGAACTTCTTCGTTTTTGGTACTTCGATTGTGCGTCAGCACTGCTCTTGGCCAAGTCAAGTCATGGCACACACCGACACATGCACACATATACACATATGGTTGCATGTGGACATCGCAATTCGGTGGCGCTAACGCCACCTTGCCACCACTGCGGCAACCCAGCCACCTAAGCGCTGCCAATTTGATGGATGTTGCTGTTTATTGGCTAAACTATGTGCGAGTGTTGCTTCATAGTTTTGTTTATTTTGTTAAGTTGCGCATTTTTATTTCAGCAATAAGAAATTATAAAAACGAAAGCTGCATTCGTAAGTAAGCATGTCGATTTTATGTCCGCTCGTGGCAGCTTGAAAAACAATATTTTATCAACACTATTGCTTTTTGGCTTTCTTGTGCCAGCAGCTGTGTAAATTTCCGAAATTTTTCAAGTTCTTGAATGGATGAAATAAAAAAGAAATAATATTGAAAGCGTAGATTTGTATGCGCACCACTCGTCAAGCGCTCAAAACAATCAAAAGCCACTTAATTTAACAAAACAAAACAGAAAAGATAAAACGTAAAGCAACAAAGCATACATATCGTCACCTAAAATGCAAAACAACGTATTATCAAAAAAGAATTTTAAATCGTTGTCAGGTATAATAACTATCTTATAACCAAAGCTCCAATTTTGTTTTACTATGAGAGTAGGATAACCAATAAATAACCGCTTTATAACGAAAACTCTAATTTAGTTTCAATATGATAAACAATTTATAATCATTGTATAACCAGAACTCAAATTCTGTTTCAATATGAGTGCATGATAACTAGTACATAACCAATATATAACCATTTTATAACCAAAACTCAAATTTTGTTTCAATATGAGTGCATGATAACTAGTATATACCCAATATATAACCATTTTATAACCAAAACTCAATTTTTTTTTTTCAATATGATAACCAATATATAAAAATTTTATAACCAAAACTCAAATTTTGTTTCAATAGGATAACCAACATATAACCATTTTATAACCAAAACTCAATTTTTTTTTTCAATATGACAACCAATATATAACCATTTTATAACCAAAACTAAAATTTTTTCCAATGTGATAACCAATAATAAAAATTTTATAACCAAAACTCAAATTTTGTTTCAATATTAGTATATGATAACCAATATATAACCATTTTATAACTAATTTATAACCAAAACTCAAATTTCAATATGAATGGTTTCTCTTATATCGTTTTTCCTTCGCCTGTAAACTTATGAAAAGTGAAGTTATGTTGTTTTGCATTTTAGGTGGTGATATACTCATACATATGTATGTATATATGAATATTTGGGTATATAAATATCGCATTAATTTATTATACTGAGTCACTGTTTTCGCCAAAACGCTACAAATTCAAGCGTAAACTGCTGCGCGTTAGGTGTAAGAGATAATAGGTCCCATATGGTCTAGTGGCTAGGATATCTGGCTTTCACCCAGAAGGCCCGGGTTCGATTCCCGGTATGGGAAAATTTTTTTTATTAAAAAATTATTTATAATATAAATTAAGTTTTCACTGAACCAAAAAAATCTGCTGAGCTGAGTTTTCTAATACAAATACACAGTATTGTTAAAGAAAAAAAACAAGAAAAAACTCAGTCATAGCTATGCCTTCACGGAAGCTAGAATACGCTTCACCCATGGATCTCATGGTATAGCATAAAATCGTATACAAAATGTTTATATTGATAGAGATTTTTTCTTGCTAATTTTGGGGTGCTCAAACCGACTATGATAGTCAACATTTCATAACACGTACAATTTTTTGTGTTCTAGTCAAGGGATGTAGGGGTCAAACCACCATAATTTAGTAAAATGTCAAAAAAAGCTGCAGGTGATTTAAGTTTTTGAACTCAAACTCATAATCAGGTTACTTCAAGTACCCCGCAGACCGCTTGGCACAATTCCGCTTTCATCGACGCGGATGATCTCTATTTCCAAAGAAGGGACCTTGTCCCATGTTTCACATCTAAACATGGATACATTGAGGTCAAAGTCTGGCGACTAGTCAATTTCGAGAAGTGAAATTGGGGAATCCTGGACTGGATCCCCAATCAAATGGCCGCCAAAATCGTGGAATTTAACGCCTCTAGATTATTTTCTTTGGGGCTATATTGGATCAAAGGTTTATTCCAATCAACCAGCAACGCTCGAGATCAGATCAGAAAAGATTTCATGTTGTTTCGAGCAAGCTCTATGCTTTCTGGTTTACACTGTTTCAATTGCAGTGCTACACAATGCTATCATCAGCCAAGGTGAATGACATCTGTGTCTTTTAAAACACCTTTCTGCAATAGATTTTAATAGCGTCTTGTCATTGTAGGCCGTATTAATAATGCACAGTTTTCAAACTCTAATAAAATTAAACGTGAGAACCGGCATGTGGTTAATACAAAGTGTCATTCAGAATATGTGATGTGGCAACACTTTAAGTGCCAGTTGCTATTGCAAATTATAAAAGTTAATTTTCAAGAAAATACACGCTGAAATTCGCAAGAAGTCCTTAAGCAAAACGAACGACAGACAAGGACTTCAATTAAATTATTAAATTTAAATATTATAATTTTGAACTATTAGTCGCAAAATATCGCTCACCTGACAAAAGAAAATATTTATATTTACTTTGAGCAAAAACCAGTAATTTAAAAATACTTTATTCATAATTTTAAAATACTTAACTTATTCTTCAAAATATATGCCCTCCCAGGCCACCTGACTTAAATGCTGCTGAAATGAATGGCATCGTTAACGCACTCTTTTCCACACACGAAAAAAGACTCAGTGAACCATAACAGACTATGAGAGTTTCAGGAATTCTCTCCGTTCACCCTCGAGGAACCTTAACTGGCCGCTGATAAGCTCAAAACTACCAAATCGCCCGGCACGGACGGGATCTCGGGAAAGAACTATGAAAGACTATTTAAAACTAAACTGGAAGCGGCTATCAATGAAGCTGGCGGACTTTCCTTGTATTTACTGATATTTATAACGGCGTTTTTCAATAGGGACGATACAAAACTGGACCGACTCAACTTTAACAACGCCACGTCCTCTTTATGGTCGTCATAATTGACTTGTCAGATCAACAATTGAGCGTCTAGTGGAAAAATTTTCAATCCCCAGGCAATGTACAAAATGTTGTGTCGAGAATATTGTTGCTCCTAGCGCATCAATTGAGGAAGACTTAAATCAGTCTGTCACACGTCGTTCTCAAGCGTTGGGCAACTCTGTGACGTCGTTGTGGCAAATTTTGCGTAAAGATCTTGGTCTACATTCTTACAAGACCAGCTTGACGCAAAATTTGAAGTGGCCTGACCACCAGAATCGTCGTATTTTTGTGAATTGGCTGCGCAACAACTTGAAAATGATCCGGACTTTCATAGAAAAATCATGAGGCTCATTTTGGATTGAATGGCTTCGTCAACAAGCAAAATATAGTTATTGGTTAGGCAGAAATCCACTCTTACTCCATGAGTCACCATTGCATCACGAAAAATTACGGTTTGGTGCGGTTTATGGGCCGTCGGCGTCATTAAGTCGCCCCTGCTGTGATGATCAAGACCGGCACGTTACTATGAGGAAGAATCGCTAAATGATAACCAAATATTTTTGGCCCGAATTGCATGATATGGACCTGGACAATATGTGGTTCCAATCGCACGGCGCCATAAGCCACACAGCGAATGTCAAAATCGATTTATTGAAGATCAAGTTTGGTGAACGTGTTATCTCTCGAAATGGTCCAGTCAATTGGCCGTCTCGGTCATGCGATTTGACGCCGTTAGGCTATTTTCTGAAGGGCTACGTCAAGTCTATGGTCTATGCCAACAAGCCAGCGACGATTGATGAACTTCGTACGAATATTTAACCTGAAACTACAGCAGTATCGGCCGATTTATGCTTGGAAACCGACGAAAATTGGATTCAGTGTCTGGACTTCTGCAAGCGTGCTCGTGGTGGACATGCAAAATAAAGCGCGTTCCATACATAACGGCATCGAATGCACTTTCACAGGAGCAAAGAATTTCATTGATATACCAGATCAATTTTTGTAGCGCTCTTATTGAAAAACCCGTTAGTATGCGCAATTTCTTAACTGTTGAACTCTTGGCAGAAATATTGAAAAAATGGTTAAGAAATGTGCTGGCGTTTTCATATTTCTGTCGCATACTGTATATATACATATAATATTATTAAATAACTACTTAGTTCTATGATATATTTCTTAGCATTTGTTATCTTTCAGTTGCAATAAAACTTTTACAGTCAATTAATTTTTCTTCGCATTAATATTTATCGCAGATTTGGAAGTTCATACGCGGCAATACTCTTTGTATGCATGTAAGTGTGTTTGTATCAATTTGCTGTAGTTATGTGTAGCGCTGTGCCATTGCAAAATGAAATGAAGTGAACTTTTAATTAATTTAATGCACCAGGACACGCCCGGCATATCCTGTCTTCATTTTTTCTTCTGCTACAGCTCCTACCACTTCCTGCCTGCAGCCATTTTACAACTACGCACACGCACACATACACACTTATAGTGATACACATATCTCGCTAGTAACTTTTGAAGTGTAATTAAATATGTCACAACGTAATAATCACAGACAGTCGCTCGCAACTCTACGCCTGTTGGCTGATGGCTCATCACACGACAGTGACGGCGACGACGCCGACGACGACGTTGATACCTGCGCTCGACGTCTATGCTATATAGTTATACACGCACATGTATGTTTATGTGCATGTAGTGGTGTGGCAGTGGTACACACCTGCCCTCGATTATTTCATGGCAAGTTTAACAAGCAAACTTTTCATTTACTATCTCCACGAAGTTACTTTGGTACTTTGGCACTGACAAACAACTGATATAACTTTTGCATTGAGTCAAATTTCCGCTCAAACAAAGCCATGGGATGAGCCAGCCAGCAGCGAGCGCCGGGCCAAAGTTCAGCAAAGGGTTAAAGTTGGCACTTTGATTTGCCATTACGACGGTGCTTTTAATGCTGCGTGTGTTGGTATTTGCAGTGAATGTTGATATCCTGCAAGTTCTGTGCTGTTCATTAGTTGGAAAAGCAAATCAGTGCGATAGGCTATCTCAAATAGTAAAGCTTTGCATGGTATGTGCCACACTCACTTAATGTGTGTGTATGTGTAATTTTCTAGAGATTTTTGCAGTTAAGTATAATTAATGAAATCGAAGGTTGACATTTTCTGTTTAGGCTTTGACTTTGTAAATGAATTAATGAATATTTCGTGCGAAAGGGGTACGACGTTAGCTTGCTAGCATTGATGATTGATTTGTCTAAATGGTTTTCCAATGATTTCAAAACAAAATTGCATGCACGTGTTTGTATTTCAAGCACAAAAACTGCTTACAATCCATTATTCTTTTAACCTTTCTCTGACTAATGTAGCACTTAAAGGCATGAATGATTAAAATCTTTGGCATATGTTGGTTGCTGTATCAAAGGCAGCACTTTGACGAGGCATTGCCTGTCACTGCCATACATTTTGTAGCTTATACATTAATTAGGCCGGAGCTTGAACTACAATTGTAGTAGAAAGGTAGAAGTAAACGAAATGATTTATAATATTATAAGCGTTAACTCTGAGTTGTAGAGCTAGTCTGGTAATGCCAAAGTTAGTTAAAAGTATACTTAGTAATGGGCATGTACTAGTTGCTTAAGAGCACAATGTGTAACAGACTCATCAATCAGGGTTTTGGAAATATTGGCGGTAGTGGTAATGACTTTCGATAGAAATCACGTCAATCAACCGCTTTTAGTTGACAAATTATCTTCTTAAAATTTGGTATAGCTCATTTTTTAAGACAACGCTACATTCTCGGAGCTTATTGTGCAGTTCGGAGCGCTATAGCATATAGCTGCCGAACAAACTAACCGATCAAAAACAACTACATGTATGGGCAACTTTTTTGATTGTGAGGCTATCTGCACTAAATTCAACACATATAATTCTTAAAGACAACACTATAATCTCCGAACATCTTGTTCAGATCGGAGCGCTATAGCATATAGCTGCCATACAAACTAACCAATCAAAATTCAGTCGTGGTATGGAAAACTTTTTCATTTCAAGAGATATCTTCAGGAATTTTAGCACGTGTTACTGTCCAAGATAACTATATAATCTCAGAAGCAATTGTTCAGATCGGACCACTATAACATATAGCTGCCATACAAACTAACCGATCAAAATTCAGTCGTTGTATGGAAAACTTTTTTATTTTACGAGGTATAGTCATGAAATTTGGCATGAATTATTTCGTAAGGCAGCGGTATAATTTCCAAAGAAATAGTTAAAATCGGACCATTATAACATATAGCTGCCATAGAAACTGAACGATCGAAATACAGTCATTGTATGGAAAACTTTTTCATTTTTAAAGATATCGGCACGAAATTAAGCACGTGTTACTGTCCAAGACAACTATATAATCTCAGAAGATATTATTCAGATCGGACGACTATAGCATGTAGCTGCCATATAAACTGAACGATCAAACTGGAGTCGTTGTATGGAAAACTTTTTCATTTCAAGAGATATCTTCAGGAATTTTAGCACATGTTACTGTCCAAGATAACTATATAATCTCAGAAGAAATTGTTCAGATCGGACCACTATAACATATAGCTGCCATACAATCTGAACGATCAAACTCGAGTCCTTGTAGGGGAAACATTTTTATTTGACGAGACATCGTCACGAAATTTAGCACGAATTATTGCCTAACGCAACGGTATAACCTCCAAAGAAATTGTTTTGATCGGACCATTATAGCATATAGCTGCCATACAAACTGAACGATCACAAACCAGTGCTTGTCATAAAATTCAACGTTCTATGCCTTTTGAATGAATATATGTGTGTATGTATGTATGTATATTCACACAGAAAACCAAATTTAACTAAAATATTAAACTAAATCGTTTCACGACTCATCACTACAGCCAAAACGTGCCGTCCATATTTTCATAATTTACTCGTAATGATTTTCTTCACGAATACCGTTGTCCGCCTCATTGGAATAGCAATTAAAAAACAACTTTTAATAATACTTTCTTGTTATTTATACCATAATTTTCATGCCGCTGACGTTAACGCTTATCACGTACGAAATATATACATATAGTATATGAGCAGCTGACGCGTTTAGTGCTGTTGGACAATTAACATGGGCCATGCACCATTAGCATGTACATAGACGAACAATAGCAATAACTATAAACAACAATTAAAGAAATTAAAAAGCATACAACACAAATAAAAGACATAAATAAATTAATGCAAGTAAAAAATAATTAAAAAAAAAAAAGATTGAAGTTCGAAATTGACAGCTCAGCACTTAAGGGCAGACTTCAACATCAAACGGAGTCGCTTGTACGCCACCGCAAGCAGAGTTCAAAGCATTTTAGTTAGAAACTTATTACAAGCTATAGCCAAATATAAATGCGCATGTGTAAGTGTGTGTGTGTCTGTGTGACGCGCAATTTTGGTGCAACATTTAATATGCCAAGTGTGCTTCTAAGTACGTCAGTCACACGTCACAATTTAAACGCTTAGACAAGCATTCAAGTCGCGGCGTTTATTTTCGGCGCCCCGTGCTGCATACCTACACCCATACGTGCATATAGCACTATGGTAGATTTGTAGTATGCTTCTTGGTACGTGCATTTCGAAATTTATTTTACGTGAATTGCATACAAAACGAGCCAAAAGCGTATAGTTAAATGCCTGACGACAGTATTTAGCGATTTACTGCACAATCAGAATATACGTTTGTGTTTGAAATTTTAATTTAGCCAAAATCAGCCAAACTAATAGCTACATTTAACACATTTGGGTATACAGATTTTCAAATTTAATAAATTTACGTTGATATTAGTCAAAATTTTTGCTCAAAAACCTTACCTTACAATGGTTAATGAGGCTACAATACCGTTAGAATAGAACGTAAGTGGAACTCACATTTAAAAGGAAACCTGCACAGCTTCACAACCTGCAGATGCATTACCTGATGCTGAGATTGAAACTGGCAGCATCAAATTCCAAAAAGAACCATAAACATAGTATGTGGATAACGTTTCAGAAGTTCATAAAAGTCCGTTTGTCGATAACGTTCCACAAGTTCATAAAACATGCGTGGATAATGTTTCACAAGTTCACAAAAACACACAATGTGCTATTTGACGCTCTTTTTTCAATTTAATGATCGCCTTCAGAGGCTAAAGGTGAAAGGGATATTCTGGTCTAGAAATAAAAAAAAAAAAACGATTTTTTTTATATTTTCAAAGTTCAACTATTCAAGAATATGTGTACAAGAGGATTTTTCAAAATTCAAATTATTTTCGGAGATATCGGCATTTTTCTGACCCGGCATCCAAACTGGTTCGGCCGGAACTAATCGAACAAAAGACATTAGGAAAACTTTAAACGCGTTTTTCTCAAAACTGACTTTTTCGGAACGATACCCACGATTTCTCAGGTTCTACGGGACCGATTTACTTGAAATTTTTATAGAGTCTTCTTTATAGGCTTGTATATGGTTGGAACTAGCCCTATCCCCAAATTTTTATTTTTATTATTTTTAAAAAATTCGAAATAGTCAGAAAAAGTGATCCAAAAACTTTTTTTTGTAGGCAGTCGCCATTTTGTGAAAAAATGTATTTCCCACTTTTCCGTAGTTCCGGCCATTGCGACATTATTCTAAGTTAATAATCTTTTTTTTTTTTTTTTGGTTTCAGATAACTAGGAGGGTTGAAATCATGGGTATGGTCACGTGGAAATTTTTGGAGACCCCCCACTTCGTCAGCTCATAATTTTTGAAATTTTTTACTTTTTTTAGTTTTTCATTTTATTCTGTACTCTTCTAAAATTAGCAAATAACTAATAAAAAAATGTATAGTAAAAATATTAACTGCCTTGTTTTTACACTTTAAAAATTACCTGAAATTCATGCTTCTAGACCAGAATACCCCCTGAAGGTATATATCTATTTAGGCGTATCGAATATAACGGGTGATACATGAAGTACTTTTTCGATATTACGATAAAATAAGTAACTTCTTACTTTTGTTTTATTAGTTCGAGTGTACAACAACCTTTTATACAGTTGCAAATTCCAATGATCAACCGAAATTTTTATTTGAAATTTTGATTTTTAACGAAATGTCGGCTTCACAAAAACAAATAGTTTTGTACAAAAAGCAAAAAAAAAAAAAATATTACTAAAATAGATCAATATAGGTAATAATTAAAGAACTAATTAAATTTTTGATTTTTGACCAAATTTCGGCTTTCGAAATAAAATCGTCTTTAGTGAAAAGATGTACCTGCAAAGCGGCTTAAGGAAATCTGAATTATTATAGAAAATTTTATTTTTTCAATTTTTACTTGACAATTATGTATATATTTAGCAGGTCATATAAAATTCGCCTTAATTAGCGTACACTTGTTTTTAATTGTTATTAATAGCTGAATCTTTAATTTCGAACTATCATTGATAAAAAAAAGTTTTAATGAGAAACGCTATTTTATTTATATTCGCATTGTTTGTGCCTAAGACCCCATAATCGATAGTTTTGCATTGCTCGTAATTTGGTTAGAATATTAATAATTGTTGACATCTGTTGTTGTTCACCCCAAAGTACACAACACGCGATAAAGTTTTAAACAATAATCGAACTTTTAGGCTAAACATTATGCCTTTTTAAGTAACACACTCGGTGCATATTATACGAAATAGAACCCAGTAGTAGAAATAATATTAAATGAAGTAATTTAGTGATGAGTTGATTGATGATGGACAGGTTGTTTTTCAAAGAATGTGTATGGAGGATATATAGTATATATCGAAGTCCTGCATAAAATATCATTAAGTTGGGTCTAATAGTTATCAAATTGAGTCAATTTGCAAAGTGTCTGCATTCATATGGCAACCTAAATGAGTGCACTAATGAATATAATAGATAACTTAGGTGGCCCTTGATTGAAATTCTTTTAATTAGTGTCTTAATTATGCGAATTCACGAAGTGTTGCATAATATATGTATCTCGATTTAAATTTTTAAAAATAAAATGCGAAAAAAACTTCTTTAAATTATTAAATTTTTCTAATTAATTTCTTAATTGAGTCAATACGCAAAATTTTAGCCATAATATACCGCAAGTGTTTTTTATAATAACTAACACACTAATGCTTATAATAGATAAGGTAGCTTTTTATTAAAATTCTTATAATGAGGCCCTTAATTGAGTCAATTAACAAAATGTCTTCATAATATACATATACAGTAAGTGCTTCATATGGCAATAGATAATTTAAGCAGCCCTTCATAATATATGCAGGTAGTGTTTCATATGGCAACTTAATCGCATAAAATAGCTAATTGAGCGCAGTAATGTAAATAATAGATAATTCAAGCAGCCTTTAATTGAGTCAATTACTAAATCGACACATCATGCTTTTTTTAATTGAGTCAATTCACAAGGTGCTTGCATAATATATAAAGTAAGTGTTTTATATGGCAACTTAATTGAATAAATTAGTTAATTGAGTGCACTAGTGCATATAATATATAGTTTAGGCTGCCTCTTAATAGTCAATAGGTAAATCGACATGAAATAAGTTATTCAGACTGCTTATTAATTGAGTAAATTAGTAAATTGACATAAGATACATTATTAAAATTGCTTCTTAATTGAGTCAATTAGTAACTTGACATAAGATACATTATTAAAATTGCTGTTTAATTGAGTCAATTAGTAAATGTACATGAAATAAGAATTAATGCTGCTTATTGAATTCAGTCAATTAGTAAATTGACATGAAATACTCAGACTGCTTCTTACTTGAGTCCATCAGTAACTTCACATGAAATAATTTATTCAGCCTGTTTTTTAATTAAGTAAATTGAGATTAAATACCTTATTTATACTGCTTATTAATTGAGTCAATTAGTAAATTAACATAAAATACGTTATTCATACTGCTTCTTAATTTAGTCAATTAGTAAATGAATTTAAAATAAGTTGTTTATGCTACCTTTAAGCTGAGTAAGTTAATAAATACGTTAATCAAATTACTTCTTAATTGAGTCAATTAGTAAATAGACATGAACTAGTTTATACAGCGTGCTTATCCATTGAGTTAATTTTAAAGTGATATTTTTATATTATGTATATTTATGAAGCGCCTACATCCTTTTTGCCAAAAAAAAATATATATCATTTACAGTACACTGCAGTTCATTACCGCAACTACAGTTTCGCACCACTTTAAGTTACACAAAAAACTATACATTTTCCTACTAGTTCATATGCCTGCATGCAAGCGCTATGTGTTATGCATTTACGATTATGCCACAATAATAAAAACTCTAGTTGAAAAAAAGACAAAAACAAAAAAACTAAAACATGTGGGTATACAAATTTTAACACTGTTTTGATTTTGTAACCAATTGTGGCTTTTGTTTGTTTGTGCCAAATAACAATTTTGTCGCACATTCAAATGGCGTGCGGTTTACCTTATTTGTTTCGTTTATATTAAATGTGCCTTTATTTATGTTTTGTTTTTGCTTTCTTACTTTTTGTTGTTTTGAAATTAATTGAAAAAATATTGAGTTTTCCATATTCATTTCTATCAAAATTGTGGTCGGAATTCTAAATGCGAAAATGCACGTAAATACACGCAGACACACAAATATGTATGTATATAAAGTTGCAAATATGTACAAAATTAGTTATCTATATGGTAAATGGTAATAGTTGAGCGCTTTGAGGCATTTACATGCATACAAATTGCTATTAATAAATACATTTAATTATGTATGTAGGTGCGTACAAATGTTGCCACACGTGACATTTTCCGGTGACACGTTTTTATGCTGCACACGTACGCTGTTGTGTTTGTATTTTATGCTCAAATAGTTTTTAGTTTTTGCGAAAGTTTATTTCAAATGCATTTTAAACTTTTTTTGGAGGACATATTCAGCCATTAAGGCATTTACACCAGCCGCTCCCCTGTTTAGGGCCATGAACTGTGGCGTTAGAATATGAACTATGCTTAGCATTTACTTTGTTTGATTTAATTTGTGTTAAGTTCTGATTTCAGCGGCTTATCGGCTCCGAACCATTGCGACGTGCCAGAAATATATAAAGTCTTTGAGTAATAAAATTATATTATTGGCGTCTGGTGTTGTAGTTGGCAAACTTACTTAAAATTTTTAATAAATTTATATATTTTAAGTGTAAGAATAAAATTTAGTTGAATAGAAGCAAATATTCATATGTACCGATACTTTGTAGAAGCGCGTTTGATAAAAAATTGATGAAATTACTTTATTATCTTACAAGACCATCCGTTTAATATAGAAATGGACGCTCAGCCTAACAAATATACTGCAATTAAACTAAAAAACATAAAAAACGCAAGGTTAAACCATAGATGCTTCAACTGAAATTCATTTAAGCTGCCATGGGTATAGACGTACCAACTCTAAATAGTCGTCAGAACTCATTTCATTCCTGCATACAAATCGCTGTATAATTCTCGATATGTTTATGAATTTTTTTTTTATAAAAATAGCGCCCATGAAAAGGTCTAGACTAGGGATGGAAAGATTGTTTACAGAATCGTTTCTCGTTTTCGGATTATGTTTTTATATTTTTCGATTCTAAGAATCGATTAATCGAGCGCAATAATCGATTCTTTCGATTTTAATCGGTTTTAAATTAAAAGGACAAACATTTATTTCTTAAATTACATGGCATAAATTGAATGAATAATTCAAATCGATTAAATAAAACACAAAAATAGTTAAAAACAATTATATTTTTTTGTCTATAAATAATATACCACGCACATTACATTTCATATAAATTTTTTTTAAATAATTCAAGTTGTTTAAAAAAGTTTCATTAAGTAAGTTTTAAATAAATTTAAAATAAGTAAAAGAGCAATAAGCTAATTGTCAGTTTAAGAAAACCATACATTTTCCGGGACAGATCTTAGAAGCATATTTAAGTGATCAGGCGTTAACCAGCTGCGATTATTTCATCGTCGCTCTCTTTTTCACTCAATGTGCGATTTTGATTAGAATTAGAAGCAGTTAAGGTAAGTTTATGTGATTTTTCGAGATGTTTGATTAAGCTAGACGTACTACTATTATATTTTAATTGCTTTCCACATTGGTGACACTGAGCATTCGACCCCTTGTTTATTTTCTTAAAGTAAATCCATCCAGCGCTTGGCGCCATTTTAATAAATTTATTGTCAAGAATTAAGAATCGCGAGTTTTCTTGTGCTCATATGAAGTATGTATAACTTGAAACTAGTCACTTAATTAATAGAAAAGTCGAATGCCAAGAATCGATTCTTAATCGACTTGGATTACTGAAGATCGATTCCGAAAAATCGATTATTTTACGAGAAAACTCGATTCTCGAGTAGAATCGGAATCGAGTTTACCATCCCTAGTCTAGACTCAAGAAGTTATAAAGATTCCAGTTAAAAAAGACTGTCTTCTAAAACCATGCCAAACCAAAAGTATCGGGAATTCTTCATTTCCCCCTCTCATCTGCCGCTTATGTGAAAGACAGGTAATTTTTTTTTCCTAGATTGCTACAACTGTCCTTAATTATGATGCCAAAAATTAGCGCGATCTGTGAACCAATGTGTTTACAGCAGCTGTTTTTGTCAGTCGACCTCAGTAGTGTTTGTCGAATTTTACAAAAAGATTTTAACGTCTTTGTGTTAAATTTTGGCTAAACACTCAACAAATATCATTGAGCAAGCACCGCATTCACCTGATATGGTGCCCTGTGTTAGAAAAAGCCTTGTTTGTCGCGACCAAGTGTTTTTGATTGATAAAAATTATTCAAAGAGACTCGCGAACACATTGAGGAGGAACACGTTCATCAACTGGTGATCAACAGGTAAATAAAGTAAAGGAATTGGTGCCTGAAAACCGACGATTAACAGTCAAAAATCTTACTGGCATCGTTGGAATTACGGAAGGGTAAGTGAAAACAATTTTGAAAGATCATTTGGGCTTAAGAAAAGTGAAACCACGATTAAAGCAATTTTTTCATTAAATAGCTCGATGTCACGGCCTTAGGAGAGTTCGAGAGAAAGGTTATGCGGAAGCTTTATAGTCCTTTGCGCCTTGGCAACGGCGAGTACCGCAGTCGATGGAACGATTAGCTATACGAGATATGCCCGTGACATTGACATGTTTAGATTCCAGAACCAAGAGACAGCGGCTGCGCTGGCTAGGTCATGTTGTCCGGTTGGAAGAGAACACTCCAGCTTTGAAGGTTTTCGATTCAATAATCGCCGATAAAAGCAAAAGAGAAAGACCTCCACTCCATCGGAGAGAAATAGTGGAGAAGGACCTAGCTGCACTTGATATATCGAATTGGCGCCAAATAACGAAAAGGAAAAACGACTGGAGCGATTTTTTTAACTTGTTTATAAGTGCGTAAGAGGTGTCTACGCCAGTAAAGAAGCAGAAAAAGTATAAAAACAAAATATGGAAAAGATAAACTAGAAATGCACTCATTTTGTGAGAAATTAATCTTAGAAAAGATTGCAATTTTAATTTTCTATTTATCTTTTTATATGCTAAGGCTATTATGTGAATTCATTGGCATTTTTCATTAGCAAAAACCAACTTAAGCAAACCAATTCAGCTCCACAAATTTTCTTTCAAATTTTCCAATACTTAAGAACACTTCGCTTCCACTCGATCTCGCATTATTTAACAGGAAAGTGCTTCATTTCGACTGTTGCTGCTGCCGCTGACGTCAAGTAGCCACTTTATTGCTGCTCGTACGAATTTTTCACAAACAAGGTTGCCTTTTAATAGAGCACTTTCTTGTTTTTATCCATTCTCTATGACTTACCAATATTAGATGAGCATAGAACAGCACTTAAATGAGTTTTCAAACAAATTTCGCTTCGAGCATAAGCAATAGAAGGAGGAATGTGAATACGAATAACTGGCATAGCCGGGAAATAACTGGAAGACTTTGGCGTACAACAACATTTATGGGAGATTTTTATGAGCCTGGCGTAATTTTTTTGTATTTCCGAAAACTTTTACTGCTTTTGATACGCAGTGTACGAGTATGTATGTATGTATATACCTATATATTTATATCTGTATACATATATGTATGTATGTATAGTTGGTATATAGCACGACTACTTAAACAATTATCGTCTTTAGTTGCAGCATTGCTTGTTGGAGCAGCACTAAAAGCAATAAACTAACGTAGTGAGTGGCAGCTTCACTCGTGTTATCTACGTGTGTATGTGTGTGTATGAACTTGTTTGGGAGTGTGCGTGCGCTTGTTAAATTCTACATAAAAATGTATAGAAAAGCATTTCAAATCAGCTCGTTAAGACTTCTAGTTTGGGGTTTAAAGCAAAACAACAACAACAATAACAACAACAATAACAACATCAATAACAAATAGCATATCAAAAACGCTGGTTTTCACGCAACTCGGAGCCATTCATGCTTCGACAAATTCGTTTGAACTTCGCAAACAAACGCAGCGCCATACAAGGGCGCAGTCAATATACATATACACACTTACACCTACATAGATGTGTATTTATTTGCGCATTCAATGTATTTTTATAGATATCTATTCGCTATCAACCATTCATGCGTTCATTACATCTAAAAGCAGTCAGCATGTCAGCCCATCATCTGTCCGACACATGAGCGCCGATAGGCGCAGCTGAGGCAGCATCTGAGGCATCGAGTTTAGATTGGCAAACGAAAATAGCAAAACAATAAAAACGTGAATTAGTAGTTGCGAGAAAAACAGCAAAACTTTGAAGTAGCATTAAAGCACTTTTAACGCGAATTTTATTGCCCATTGGCAGAGCTGGAGGCATTAGCATGGCGAATTATGTTTAAGTGCGTGCATGGGGGCTAACATAAAATGTGGAAACATATACCTATATATAACATATTCCTAAAAATATTTATAGCATTTATTTATTTTTTCTAGGCCTAAAGAATAGTAAAAAAATTTGCATGATTGTCGAAGCGGCTAAGAAAGCCCAACAAGAAATAGCGAGGAAAAATTTGGATCAGAATATAGCCTGCAAATAAGAGTTCAATTGAAAAGTATTGGGTCTGACACGTAGATGACGCTACTAGAATTAAGTACATATAATTTCTAGTAAGCCTTAAACTTCACAAGACAAGTGTAAAAATTTAACCGCTGCCGGATCACTAGTTTGTGAATTATGTAATTTTGAGTGAAGCTACTCTTGTTATTTTGAAAAAATTGATAAAAAAGAATTCACATGTTGATAAAATATGTCTTTTTGAACGGAAAAAATATTTTTGAAGCACCGGGAGAAGTAACCATCAGGGATTGATATGCTAAGTTTAAACGTTGTCAAATGAGCGCCGAAGATGGTGGATGCAGTGGACGGGCAAAAGAGGCAAAACATCAAATAAGTCCAGAAAATTGTTTTGGATGACCGTAAAGTGAAGTTGTTGGAGGTAGCAGATACTCTAAAGATATCAACTGAACCTATATATCATATCATTCCCGAATATACGAGTTGATGATTCGGATCAACGTTTGGCGATGTTCAAGCGCAATAAACCCGAGCTTTTGTGTCGATATGTGACAATTTATGAAATATGACTCCATCATTTCACAACGGCATGTGGCAATGGTTGAAATATGGATCTATCACGAACTCCGAAATCCAATCAATAGTCAGCCGAGTGGACTAAGCACGATGAAGTCTCTCCAAAGCGTGAAAAAACGCAAGAGTCGGCTTGGCTGTGAAAAAGTTAGACCGATGGACCCTTGGAAAGAAGAAACCATCGAAAATCCGCTGCATTTGAAGAAAAAGAAAGTCAGAGAAAACGATGGCAAAAATCTATAAATTGGAATTCGCATTGCTTCGATATTCACCGTCTACTCCAGATCTGACCCCTTCAACTAATTCCTGTCCTCAGATCTCAAAAGAACGTGCACTGGGAAGAAATTTTCATGGAGTGAAGAGGTCATTGTCGAAACGGAGATCTATTTTGAAGCAAACCGTACTACAAAAATTGTATTGAAATGTTGGAGTGTCGCTGCGATCGGCGTATCTCCTTTGAAGAGAACTATAAATAAAAAAACGACTTCTGGCAAAAAAATTTGTGAAACTTTATTTCTTTTTAATTGACTTGTTGCTTCATACGGTCTCCGACTTTTCGTTTTCGGTGTTTGGTATAAAAAAACAACATGTGAATTAAAATTTCAAAAAAAAAAAAAATATCAAAGAACTACATATTGCAACATTTTCTATTCAACCTGCTCAATATGTCATAAATTTCAACTTAAATTGTATCTGAAATCAGTCAGTAGTCTTTAACCCTTAGTAATACACTGGGGGTGTCTATATATATCTTCCAAAGCAGCGAAGTTCTTCATATATTGATCTATACTTCATTACTAGACGTAAATTCTTAGCTTTCGAAACCCAAACAACATAATATAGAAAGGGTGATCCATTTCGAGTTGCCCTACTTTTTCAAAGAAAACGCACAGAAACTTCAAATTGAATGAGGCTGGTTAATTATCATTCAAAAGAACATTCTTCGCCATTTATTTTTTGAAAATTATCTCAAAACAAGTTTTATCGAGATACATATCTCAATTTTTACTCAAGCTACAGCTTGCACGGGCAGAAAAACAGTCAACCGGATTTCAAGTTTTCTCGTGATCCTGATCATTTGTATATACATATACATATGTATAAACCTATATCTATATCGATTACTTTTAGGTGATATGAACAACCGTTAGGTGATCAAAACTATAAAACTCTGTAGCAAGAGTATAAAAAGTATTCGCTGGGTATGCGTAGTATTCCCAACTTATTATTAAAAAATTGTGTACTACACTCCTTCAGTTAGCCAAGCACTCCAACCTTCATATGCAAATTTTAAAATCCTTTACATTTCCACTTAAATTAACACAAAAAAACAGTTTCCTACAACATTTTAGCATTTAAGCGTCGTCTTGTATTTTAGCTGTTGTGTGTGGATTGAGCTGCCAGTGGAAGCGAAACTTAGCGTGAAGTGAAAGCAGATGCACACGTGCGTATCGGAATCAGCAACAGGACTCAGCTGCTGTCCATCACACACAAGACATACTATTACACATACTCATGCATAAATGCGCGCATACCATGCACATGCATACATTTA
The DNA here is from genome assembly GCA_037783105.1 of Bactrocera zonata. Taxonomy (NCBI): domain Eukaryota; kingdom Metazoa; phylum Arthropoda; class Insecta; order Diptera; family Tephritidae; genus Bactrocera; species Bactrocera zonata. Next base: position 325,175 of record JBAWJQ010006296.1, on the reverse strand, counting down.
CCGTTAAATGCACTGCGCTTTTATAAGCTGGTGTACTTGTAGTAGTTACTAAAGCGCTTACACCCGCACAATTTAATCCATTCTGAACGTGCTCACTTTTCAAGCTGCGCGAATTGTCAGCTGTCAGACGCAGGGAAGTAAAAAAAAAAGGTAAAAAAAAAAACTCGAGTGAAATGAATATGAAGTCACCGAAGTGGCAGATTTTGTAACTAAACAAGCGCGCACGTGATTATAAGTGTTTAAAGGCGTTGTCTGAAGTCAGCTGATAGCAACTATGAAGTGGTCTTGAATGAGATCAGCGCGATCATGATCGCTTGGTAAATTTTAGAAAATATTACTACTTATAAAAAATCTATATAGTACATGTATTGGAAAGAGAAAACGAGTTCGACCTACTTAGCTTTGAGCTTCCAAATAAAAGTAAATGAAGCATTATTTAAGGCATAAAAAGCGAGAAAATACTTAAAATATTTACACTATAAAATCACTTTCGAAAAGAATGCGTTCACAGTGCTGTTTATGTAATCGAAATACAGTCGTGTTTTAATTTACGATTGTTGAGAAGGGATTTCTCCAAAGTCTCCAAGCAACACAGACATAGAGGTAATCTGAACTCTATGAAATAACTAAGGTTTCTAAAACAAGAAAACACGCTACATACTAAAAAAAATGTTCACCGGGTTTCACTAAGGTACCTCACATATGTACCATCACCAATCATTTGGAGTAAAGTCAGCCGAAGGTTCGAATATCCCTCTACCAAATTGAAATTTTATATTTTAATTTAGTGCTTAGTTATGAAATTGTATACATTTCCGATAACTGTCGTTTTGTAGGCGTGGAAGTTATCCGATTACGCCCATCTCCGAATTCGTAATTTTTATATTACGGAACCTGCATACCAAGATTAATCAAGCTATCTCAATTTTTACTCAAGGTACAGCTTTGCGCGGTCGGATGGATCGGACAGACAGGCAGTCACCCGGATTTCAAATCTCATCCTAATCATTTACAAATATGTAACCCTATAGCTATCTCCATTAGTTTTCGGTGATACGTACAACTGTTAGATGAACAGAACTATTATACCCTGTAGCAACAGGTTGGAAGGGTATAAAAAGCACCTGAGAATTAAATTTCATACGGATATCTAAAAAATTGACGAGCAAATCATTGTAATATCTAAACAAAATTAGCCTCAAAACTCGCTGACTCGAATCCGGTTTTAAATATAGGCTCCTGGGCAAATTTGTTCAGAATAACTTGCAGAAAATTTTCTACATCCGCGAATTTTTAGTAAAATAATTCGACGCGTTCTCATGTACATACAGACAGAAATGTATTACAAACAAATATTAAATATAATGTAAATATAAATTATAATACAAATATAAATTATAATACAAATATAAATTATAATATAAATATAAATTATAAAAAATATAAATTAATTAATATAAATTTCAAATCATTTGTTTACAAACTCACCCTTTTTAAACTTGACTTGGCAATACTGTACCACGCGCTATTTTCTATAACAACACTATCGCACTTAACACCCGACACACGCGACGTATGCCAACCGAGAACATTCATACATACATACACGCATATACACACCCACGAACGAACCCGAACACGTACTTAAGGAGTTTCTACTTTCGAGGATTTTAACGCTTTACGACTTTTTTTTGCATTTATTAACGATTTCAACTTTAAACTAAATAAAAACACAATTTAACACTTTAAACAGATACTTTTCACTAATTTTAACAAATATTCGCATCAACAGTCAAGAATTACGTGTGTCCACTCTCATTAACACTTGTAAATATATATACATATTTACTGTTACATTGCATTCCTGAATTGGAATAATTCAGCTGATTTCCCCTTAATTTTGCATTCCACGATTTAAAAAAAAAATCGGAACTCGAAACTCTTATAAAATCTGTCACAACTCTTCATTATCAATTATTGCATGATTTGAAGGTCAACTTCAAACATTAAAAAAATTTGCAACAACAATGCAAATCACTCACTTCCAATCCGCCAATAAAGAGCATATATCGCATGCTGAGCACACTGCTTTGGTCACGCATATAGAAACGCATTAGCGACTGTGTATGTGCGTGCGAGCCCTTTGCGCAGCAGGTGTAACTGATGTAAAGAGCGCATAATTAATGAAGAGAGCTTTGCAAGCGAAAATGAACTTATTTGAAAGTAAGGGTACTGGAAGTTTTGTTGAGATGGCGAATTCATCCTAGCGTCTTGAGAAAAAGTGTTAAGAGATCAAAAATATAGAGAAGTAAGAGTGAGATGGGAGTTTACATGGTAGTTAGGCTTATGTGTAAGGACTGGAAGTTAGAGTTCTAATCATTTAGTATTATTTGAAGTAAAATATCATTAAATGAAAAGAAAATTAATTTAATTATTTTTGAAAGTAAGGCAGAAGTATGTATGTATATACATATAATAAATGAAACTTACTTAATTACGAGTATGTACTGAAAGAACATCTAAGAAGAAGAGCATGCATATAAGAATACGTAAGATTATTAATTAAAATCCTATGAGCCCAAAGTTAAAAGCAAAAATCTGTTCCGAGAACTTCGTATTTATTGAAAAATTCTTCCTTCTGTACTCACTAGTATACCAGTATATGACGGTAGGAGAGATTGAATAACCAAAAATGCAATCATATACAATATATGAATAAAATCAAGCATAAATAGGAGTGGAAGACCATCCGCCGAGCAGCATGCTCGTAAGTTTTATACACAACAAGGTCCAAAGAGAGACTTTGTGTCGTATATTGTATATATGAGGTCTTTACTCAATGAAAATAAAACAAATTTCAGGTGGTAGCAAGAGAACCGACAAATATTGCTGCGCAATCGACTTAAGTAATGGGTAAAAAAAACTATTGGCAGTAAGCTTTTATGTGTTAACTCACCTCTAAGAAAATTTTTGTGGAAAAATATGTTGTTTGTGAAACACGATCCCTTTTTCGATATAGAAAATGACTTGACAGGCCGCCAATGAGTAGTTCTAAGCGGAAGCACAAATGACACACTGGTGCTGAAACGGCCAAGGTTAGCTTTTTAAGGCACGGACAAAGGCCGTCGTTGCAAAACGGAGTGTTTTGGGGATTTTGGAATCGGGGATTTCAAGCCTGGCAGATTTACTATATGTGATACGCCTTAGCAACGAAGCGATTTTGGTTTGACTTTTGGTAAAATTTATGACCCTAAACTCAAAAAGGTGTTCTAATCCGAAGCACTCATAATACTTTAGTTTTGGATAGTCCAGGATTATTTTTTTAAGCGCAGACGAATGCCGCCAATTCAATGAGTAGTTCTTAGCTAAAAATCTGATGACCCCCCGGTGTTGGATCGGCCAAGATTAGTTTTTTAACGGACGGACGAAGGCCGCAGTAATTATGGAGATTTTAGATCAGGGATTTCAAGCCAAACCCATGTAGGAATCGATTTTGGTTTGACTTTTGGCAAGATCTAGAGTGATTTGAATTCACGGGTTTGTCGAATTTACTTCCATCAATGATGAGTTTCATTTTGCCAGAAAACATCGACGATGTGAGTGAACGACAGAAAGATTTGTTGAGATCGCGATACACTGAAGCATTAGTTTCTCTAAATCCGATTAGAAAGCATGTTGCGGCTTGATATGGATCTAGATGGTATTGAAAATATTGAAAACATTACAAAATTATTTGGGGTTAAGAACTTTGGTCCATCTGTAAATATTGACTTTGAAAAACCATTAATATTATTTATCAAAAGTACGATCCTTTGGCAATAACTCATGCTGCACGACGCTCCTGCAATCGAAGAAAACTTTTAACAAAGCCTTTACACGCGATTTGACATGAATTTTGATTTCGAAATTTGATAGAATGTTTATTATAGAGCTTACTATCCGATAATGCAAGAAAAAAACGATTTTTCGAAAATATCACACAGAGACCATCTCTTAACTTCGCGCTTTTTCCTATCTTGGCGGCAGCTAGCTTATGTTTCAGCTTCTATTGGGTTGATTGAGCACTAGTTTGCCCTTCATAACCATTAACATATGATTCTTCATCAGTTATGACCCTCTGGCGCAGATCTGGTTCGTCGCGGACTTTGTCGAACTTCTCCCAAGCAATGTCAAAGTTATTTTTGTTCGAAAGTGGGGAAAAATCGAAAATGAACCAAGCAAAACATTCCAAAAATAAAGACCTTCTTTCTACAGTTTTTTGAAATTTGGATTTTTAACAGACATTTTTACACAAAAAAATTAAAATTCCAGTGAAAATTTCGCGTCATTTTTTTTCAATAGTTGTAATTGAGAAAAAAATCCTTCATCCAAGTCTTTAAGAATTGTATCTCAAAGACCTGTGAAAAATTTCATAAATATCGGTTGAGTTGTTCCCGAGCAATATTGCCAACCGTCTTCAAAGCACACAGTTTCGCAAAAAAAGCTTTTAAAGACGACGCTCTTAGCTTAGCTAGCCTCGAGCGCACAAGTTCACAAGGGTGTATCACCGAAACTATTACTCGGATCAACTTGAAAATTTAGGGCAATATTCCACAGATGTTGTAGAATTTAATAGAGTAACAAAAAAATAAATTTTTATGAAATCAGTAAACCCATGAAACCCCTTAACTAAACATTCGCAATGGTCGACCTCGTCAGCATAAATAAGGTATATGAGTACCAACATAAGTCAACAACACAATCGAAAATCTAATAAAAATCAAAATTCCGTTTGCTTTTTGTACAATCCTCGTATATGCGTAATCTTGAACAATATTTAAGAAAAATTGTCGCCAGCAGAAAAGTTGCAATTCAAAGACAAATTTACTCTACAAATTGCTAACTTCTTCTCTTACTTAATTTCACCAAAAATTTCGCAAACTATTGCCATTAAAACAAACTGTAGAGCTCATCCTTCAATCGCACTAGAAATAACCACAAAATTTATAAACTTTTAAAACAAAATTTGAACTCAATCTGCAGGCTCTCTCTATTTATGCACTTAAAAAGTATGCGAAATGGTGGCAACGAAGTGCAAAACATCAAATCAATCACTGCCACAACAACAAACATTTGAGCGGAGATTAAACAATGCGAACACAAAGCTGAGGCCAGCGTATTACCACAGTGCCAGCAGTGGATAATTTCTTTAAGCGTTTATTTGCTAGACGATTTATCAAACGGGCACCGATGTGACATGGCCACTATTAACCTATGGACTGACCTGAGGCGACAATAAATGTTGTTGTTATTATATATATATATTTTTTTGTTATTTTTTGTTGTCGGCTGTTTGATTTGCAGCAAATCGAGAACGAAAGGAAGCGTGTCAAAACAACGCCAAAGGGTCAAAAGTATGTGGAACGCAGCTTGTGATGCCAGCAAAAGTAGAAAAAAGCAGCAAGAAAGCAGTGAAACGCCAGAAGATGAATGCCATAAAAGCGTGTAAACGACGAGTGGTGTTGCATGGACGGACAGCGTTGCTGGTTTAGCGGCGGAGGTGAAGCTGTAAAAGTGTATGTTTGTGTTGTTGTTGCTGCTGTTGCCTGCCTTGATATGTAAGGCCGCTGCAGCTGCTTTTACCAAGCGCATTTAGACATGCCGTTAACTCAATGCTGCTGTACGACTACTTCGAGTGTGTGTGTGATTGTGTTTGAGTGTGTGCGCGTTTGTTTGTGTGCGGCGTAAAAACGCTAGGCAAAACGCTCACTTACACACTGGCGCAGCAGTTGATGTTGATGAATTACCGGATGTGGCCCGGTACCTACTGTCGAGTCGTGGTCGTTGGCATGCTCACTTGGCTGCAATAAATACCGCACCGCTTGCCGCAACATGTAACCCGCCCCCTTCAGCCGCACTGCGAAAAGTGAATGCTACGGCTAACATTTGAATGCTGTTAGTTGCTGTTATTATTGTTGTTACGGTTTGCTTGCCATTATGGCTTGTGGTCATAATGGAAAATGGCATAACTGATGAATGAGTTGCGCGCTGCGCTGCCGTTCGACTCCGGCTTGTTTGTGCGCTTATCTTCGTGGATTTAACGAATTACATGCAGCATGAGTTCATTTATTTTGCAACAACAGCAGTAACAACAAAACGTAGCAAGTTTTCTTTGTAATATTAACAACTCGCAGTGCAAAAATGTAGCAGCTACGCAGAAGCGGCGTGTAGGCCTCAGCGGTGCGCACGCCTAACTCATATTTAACCGGTTGACAGTGCCATTTGTGGGCCTAGCAGACAGTCGCACTACACATACACACATGTGTAAGCAAGTAATCAAAAGCACACGTGTATAATTGGCCCGAAATCAGCCGCAACACACAACTTTCGGGCGCTGGAGCGATATATGCCCAGCTACTTATGAAATATTAGTTAGTAAAGAGCAAAGTTTTTCGCGTTGAAACTTATGAATGCATAAACTATAAACAGCTACACATGCACACACGCACACACATACAAATGTGAGATAGTTGTTGCTGTGGCTGCCGAAAATAATGAATTCTGTCAGAAATGTGAAAATGATGGACACGATGATGAGCCGTTAAGTGCGCCATACTTTGGCCAACTAACTGTATGACTGTTGATGGCCACGGCACTTTGGCAGCGTTGACAAGTGATGAAATATAAGAAATTCTTTGCGTGCGCTACGGTGAGTTGGTAAGCTACTGTCATTAGCAGCTAAGCATGTTGGTGAAAATTCAGCAAAACTTTGTGTGTCCATTAGCTGTGTGTTATGCGTATGTGTGTGTGTGTTTAAATAAATAAGCGTATCATGTTATTAGTGGTACAAATTTTTGCAGATCTTATCAAAGTGGGTATTATGCATGGCTTAAAAGACTGTTATACCCTGAACACAGTGTATTAAATTTACTGTGAAGTTTGTAAAGCACAGAAGGAAACTTCCGAGAAAAAATATGTATAAATGAACAGCGTGACAAGCTAAGTCACTTTAGCCATGTCCTTCAAACCGACTGTCTCTCTGTATATAAGCGGACTAGTCCTCTGTTTTTGAGAAAAAAAGCTGCCTATTTGTTGAAACCGCCGATATCGGGCCACTATAGCATATAGCTGCCATATAAACTGAACGATTGGAAGCAAGTACTTGTATGGAAAACTTTTTTATTTGACGAAATATCTTTACGAAATTTTGTAAGGATTACTAACCAAAGCAATGGTACAACCTCCGAAGAAATTATTGAGATCGGATCAGTATAGCATGTAGCTGTCATACAAACTGATCCAACAAAATGAAATTCTTGTATAAAAAAATTTTTTATTTGAAAAGATATATTCACAAAATTCGGAATATATAATTGTCTAAGACAAGAGTTCAATCTTCGAGGAAATTTTTCAAATCAGACCACTATAGCACACAGTTGTCATACAAACTGAACGATAAAATGCAGTTTTTGTAGGGAAAACTCTTTTATATCAAAAGAAATCTTCACGAAGTTTGGCGAAAACTACTTTTTAAGAAAACAGTATAAACTCCGAAGAAATTATTCACATCCAACCACTATAGCATATAGCTGCCATACAAACTGAACGATCAAAATCATATTCTTGTATGGAAAACTTTTTTATTAGACAAGAGATCATCAAATTTGGCTAAGACTATTGTTTAAGGTAACAGTATAACCTCCGAAGAAATCCTTGAGATCGGATGACTATAGCATGTAGCTGCCATACAAACTGAACGATCAAAATCATGTTCTTGTATGGAAAACTTTTTTATTTCAAAAGATATCTTCACGAAATTTAACACGCACTACTGTTTAAGGCAACGGTACATTCTCCAAAGAAATTATTCAGATCGGACCACTATAGCATATAGCTGCTATACAGACTGACAGCTCAAAATCCAGTATTTATATGAAAAAGTGTTTTATATGACGAGATATCTTTATGAAATTTGACAAAACTTATAGTATTTCATTGAAATATTCGGTCTAGATCATTTAGTAAGGGTTGCATATACTTCGTTCCGCAAAAATAAGCGACATTAAACAGCATAACACAAAATATGCAAGTAAAGTCCTACCAAACTCATATATGAAAACAGCATCCAGCAGATGTTGTTGTTGTAGCAGCAGAAAACAAATTGTAAATAATTTTGCAGTTTGCTGCAGACTTGACAATTTCTAGCGGTATAAAAATCGGTGCCTGTACCAATTACTTAGGATTCCGAGGACCGAAAATGCAAGCAACTCGAAAACAGCGCCATCTTTCGGTTACTTAGCACAGTTATAAGTGAGTCTAAACTCTTTCAGAAAGTTAAAATCTATTTTGTGTTCCGCTTGCAAAAACTACAAGCAAGCAATGTACTTAAATATAACATATCAGCAATGCTCGCCATGGCGTATGAGCAACCTTTGTGTAGAAATGTGTGAAAATATACAAAAAAAACACTCATACTTTGCAATTTTTATGATAAACACAAAAAATATATGAAAAATATAAATCCACTGCATGATTTTGAATTTGCGTAAAAGCATTTGACAAAAGGTCATAACATCAGCTGAGTGCTTGCTTGCTCGCTGCCATTTAAAGCAAACACAATGCAATGCTGAAGGACCACTTTGCAACGCTTTGCAAACGTCGAGAAAACGTCAAAAAGTAGAAGGTTGCGCTTTACTGGCAGTAAAGCAGAAATAAATAATATTATTTTTAAAATAAAAAAGCGCAAAAATCGCAACATTGATTGGGTGCCTCGGCCACACCTCGGCAAACATTAAAGCAATCACAAATCATAAAAGAAAATACTCGAGCGAAAATTGGAGCACACAGCAACAGAAAAAAGCAAAGAAAGGACAAACGAAAATAAAGGTGGTTAAGGTGCGTGCCTGCTGGTCACGTAGTAAAATCGCACGCTTCTTGCCAGTTTAATGCGGTTGCGTGTTGAAAATCACAAATAATCACATCAACGAAATCAGCAACAATAAAAATTAGAAAATACTCGCAAAGCAACAAGAATGGATTTTACGCAACAATAGTACAACGGGGCAATTGAAATGTTTATGCGTTATAAAGAAAAACTTTTTGAACAATTTATAGCACGAATATATGCTTAATATAGCGTAAAAAAATCAAGAAAAAAAAAAAAATAAAAAAAAAAAAAAAAATACAAAAAAAAAAAAAACGTAAAACCCCTGAGCGCGCCACACACTACAATAAATCTAGCTGTACGCATGTGTTGTTGCATGTGGCATGGCATATGTTACGCTTCTATATGTACACAGAAAACTCATAAAAAGTGTAGAAATGAATACAGCTGCCTTAATGCCACACCATTTGCGCTATTTGCTCCGTACAGCGGTCTAAAAGGTTCTCATTTGTGCGCAGCGCCAGCATACGTGTAAGTGCTATTGGGTAATTTCCGTTAAATATATTATATGCATGTCGCTATTTATTGGCTACACCCTTTTCTTGTCAGCTCATTACGTGCATGCAATAAAAAATATTCGCCTTTTCCTTTGCCCGTACGTCATATGCAGGGCTGGCTTACTTGAACGCGTGTAATTTGAAGTATAGTTTCAGGCACTCAACTCACAGATTTCTACGCTGATAAGCAATAAACTTGCGCTAGTTTGTATAAAATGGGTATTAAATGAAATTAGATTAAGTTGGGTGTTGATTAAATGTTTGGTAGAAAAAAATTATTCCAACTTTGACTCACTTCTCAAAAAGTTCAGCGGAATTTGACAGCTCGTCAAGTTGATCGAAGTTCATCAATCACAAAAGTAGGCAACAATTTCTTTTTTTTGACATAAACTTTTAGAAATGAGAATAAGGAATGTGCAGCATATGCAAGGATCTAACTATTACTGATGCATTACTGTTGGAATGTTACTAACTAATAATATTAATCATAACTTTGATATCATATCAAATTAAAAATGTTCGCTACAAGAACTTGAGTTTGATCGGTCACTTGTATGGCAGCTACATGAAACAGTTGTCTAATCTGAACAAAGTTTTCGGAGATTACAACTATGCTTTGAATAATAATCTGTGCCTAATTTTATGAAGATATTTTGAAGAATAAAACACTTTTTCATACAAGGACTTGAGTTTAAGCGGTCGGTTTGTATGACAGCTATATGCTATAGTTGCCTGATCCAAACAATACTTTCAGAGATTAAAGCAATGCCTTACATAATACTCTGTGCCAAATTCGATGAAAATATCTTGATAAATAAAAGGCTTTTTCATACAAGGACTTGAGCTAAATCGGTCAATTTGTATGACAGCTATATGTTATAGTATTCTGATCTGAAAAAATTTTTCAGATATTAAAGCGATGCCTTGGAGAATAATGTGTGCTAAATTTTATGAAGATACCTTGACAAATAAAAGACTTTTTCATACAAGGACTTGAGTTTAAATAGCTAGTTTGTATAACAGCTTTATGCTATAGTTGCCTGATCCATACAATACTTTCGAAGATGAAAGCAATGCCTTGTGTAATACTCAATTCCAAATTCTATGAAGATACCTTGAAAAATAAACGACCTTTCCATACAAGGACCTGAGTTTTAGCGGTCAGTTTGTATGACAGCTATATACTATAGTTGTCCGATATCGATGATTCCGCTACATTTCCGTCAAATAAGCAGGTTCTTGGTAAGAAAAGAACGTATGCAAAATTTCAGATCGATAGCTAAGAAACTGAGGGAGTTATTCGCGTATATATATAGACGGACCTGGCAAAATAGGCACAGCTTCTCACGCTGTTCATTTATATATCATATATTTTAAAGGATCTTAGATGTTTCCTTTTGGGTATTGCAAAAACCTTGTTCAGGGTATTAAAAGAAGAAACTTTCATTCTTCTTTACTAGTGTAGACACCGTCTACGCAGTTAGAGCCGACTTAGCAAGAGGGCCCCAATCGCTTCTTCTTTTCTCTATTCGGCACCAATTCAAGATACCAAGTGTAGTACAGGTCCCGATGCATGCCCATGAATCATAGTCCTTCTGATGTTTGCTGTGGTCGTGATTAACAGCGAGGTCTTTCATCTGGAGTGGTTTCTACGTAGCGTATATCAAACCCAGGATACCACCTGACTATTCAAGAAATATAGAGTTTTGTAGTGGTCATCATCAAAACTGAAGTCTTAGTCCAAGGATGTTATCTCTCTTTCATTTGGAGTGGTTGCTACATGGCGAATCCCAAACTGCTTGATTCAAGACCAACTTTCACTCGAAGCTACACCTCTGGTGAGATGACGCTGTAATTAGACTTCAGTGATCTTTTAAACCAAATGTATCGGGGTGTCTCCGCTGAAGTTTCCTCTCTTTTAACCGTGTCCCCAAGCTCAAAGTTCCACACACATGTTTCCAAGGTGGGCGGCGAGGATGGAGGGAATACCTATATAACCCAAATTTTTTTTCATAACCTTTCTAGCAAAATTTTCGCGCACTACATATTAAGCCACATTTTTCGGGTAATGCTTCCCAAATATTTTAATTTTATTACTATTACTCGTCATTTCCTTCGAAAAAATGCAACCCTGCAAAAAATTCGAGCCGAAGGCAATTAAAAAACCATGTTGAAGCTACTCATATGAAAGCTTCGTGTTTGCATTTAATAAAAATGAAACAGATTAAATTCCGAAGAGCTTTTAACGCAACGCCGAAGGCGAGGCGGGCAACCAAATTTGGCACAAAACGAAACAAATGAGCGGTACACAGCGCTGTGTACCATATATAAACCCAATTTGTAAGAAAATGAGAAAGTGTGCCAACAAAAAGGAACTCAAAAGAAGTCTGAATGGCAAATGGTGATAAACAGCGCTAGTTACGGATTACACATGTAAAGCTGAAGGGTGGAAAGGTGTGCAAAAGAAGGCAAGAAAGCAGCAGTTCAGTTGATGGTGGTTGGTTCCAATGTTATTGATGGAATGTCAACAAAACTTGCAAAACCCGTCTAATTTGAGTAGTTCTCAAAGCCGTATGCATATTGGGCTGTCTAAATTGTTTTTAAGTATGTATGTGTGTGCATTTGACGAATGAAAAATATGCGCTTACAAATTGCTTACACTAAATGTGGCCTGAAGTCTTGACGTTTAGGTCACAAGGCTTAAGAGTGTACACTATTTCAAATAAGTATAGGAGTTGTGCCTCGGAGCCATTTATTCTTAAAAGTAGTGCGGCTTGTTCACCTACACTTGTGGTTAAGTGAAGTCAACATTTCTGCTGCCACAATTTGACGCTTACAAAAGACTTTTGCGGCGTGGAAGACACAAGCCTTTAATTAAATTCCTTTGAAGACTGAAGATTTGAGCTCGTAAGCCACGTGATAAATCGAAAGACTCGATTGCTGCCTGCCATATGAGCTGTGTTTGCTGCTTTTTAAATTTTTCAAACATGACGGTGCCATATTAATTTTTTTCTAAGAATTAGGTGCCATTCTAAGGCATTCCACGGCATATTTCAATTGCTAGAGTTGCCACAAATCGATAAAAATTTTTTGAACTATTACAAATTCTGTAAGAAGTTAAGAAAAATCAGCAGAAAAGCAATTAGAAAAACTTTGCTTGAACATTGTTTTTGGACAGAGTTGCCACTTTTTAAAAAAGTACAACAAAATGTAACAAAACGTATAACACTTAAAAGAGAATTACAGCAAAAAGGTAGATTTTTACTGCGGCAAAATTTTAGAATGGAGTTGCCACTTATCTGAAAAAATAGCCATGTGCAAAATATTACAAAATATGACAAAATATTAAAAAAAAATAAATATCTGCTGTTTTAAATTTTTCAACCATATTGCCATATTAATTTTTTTTTATAGTTAAGAAGGCATTCCACGGTATATTTCAGTTGCGAGAGTTGCCACAAATCGATAAAAAATTTGGCAAACTAAAACTGTAAGAAGTTAAGAAACTCTACAGAAAGGTATTTAGAAAAGCTTTACTTGAAACAAACTTTGGGAAGGAGTTGCCACCTGTTAAATAAACACAAAAAAAAATATCAAAACGTGAGACATTTAGGAGAGAGTTACAGCAGAAAGGTTTTTAGTGCAGAAAAAATTTTAGAAAGGTGTTGCCACTTATCTGGAAAAATAACAATTTGCAAAATATTACAAAATATTTAAAAAAAAATCGAGTTTAAGAAAGCTTTCTGGATATTGTTATTTTTTCAGATAAGTGACAACTCCATTTTTAAATTTTTCTCTAGTAAATTCTACCTTTTTCCTACATAAGTGGCAACTCGTCTCGACTGGCCGCCTGCCTGTATATACGCGAACTAGTCCCTCAGTTTTTGAGATATCCAGCTGAAATTTTGCACAAGGCGTTTTCTATAAAAGCAGCTGCTTATATGTCGGAACTGACGTTATAGCAGCATTATAGCATATAGCTCCCATACAAACTGAACGATCGGAATAAAGTTCTTGTATAGAAATTATTTTCATTTGACGAGCTATCTTCACGAAATTTTGCAGACTTTATTATTCATAATAACGCTACAATCTCCGAAGAAATTGTCTGGATCGAAATACTATAGCATATAGCTGTCATACAAACTGAACGGTCGAAATCTAGTCCCTGTATGGAAAACTTTTTTCTTTGACGAGATATCTTCTCGAAATTTGGCGTGGACTTTTCTCCTGGGCAACGGTACAATCTTGGAAAAAATTTTTGAGTTTTGAAAACTATAGCATATAGCTGCCATACAAATTGACCAAACGAAATCAAGTTTTTGTATCGAAAAATTTGGATTTGTGTAGGTTAAAGCGAAATTATCGGTTTTTCTTGTTTTTATATACAAACATGACATCATATACGCACTCTTGTAAGCACAAACATACGTGTACTTATTAACACGTGAGGCGACAGCTTTTGTAGCGCCTAAAAATATGCTATAAACTTCTTACTTGTGCGCACACATTCAAAAAGCCGCGGCGAGTGTAAAAAAGCAGTTTTGTAAGCATAAAGAAATTTACAAATCAGTATGCGTATATGTGCGTATGTGTATGTAAAAGTGTAGGTGTGATTTTGAGCAAGCAGCTTATATTGTATTATAAATGAATATGTTTAAAAGTACAGCTGTTATGTGGTATCTTTATATGTGCTTCCCTCAAGCAAATTTTTCATGTTGATTTTACTTCGTAAGATCGTCAAATTTGAAAACAAATCTCCGATTTTGAAAAGATTCTGATTCCCAAAACCCCGCGTTGATCCACCACTAATGCTCTGACCACATATTTTGCTGGAAAAAATTGTTCAAAATCACCACTTACCTTTTATTTGGTGTTTTTGTAAGAAATAGAAGAAATAATTAGAAAGCTTTTTGCAAAGACAACAGCTTTTTCCACGAAACCTAACCGAAAGTCTCGTCAAAAATTTCATTTAGCTTAAATTTCCTTTACAGATGTAAAGGATTGCGAAAATAAATTATTAACCCAAAAAGCATCAACTTGGAAAGCTCAAGCTCAAAACGATATTTACAGCCAAGAAACCATCACCCACACCTCTGATTCAGATCAGAAATTACCCGTGCACTCATTCACTCACCGCCGACAAATCAATTGGCTATTCACACGAAGCGTTTTGCTGTACTTCCAAAACTGCCGCTGAATGCTTTTCCATTTTTCGACGCTTTGCTATTTGTACAGGTTTTCATAGCAAAAGCTTTCGGTTTTCAGTTTTCCAACGCGCGTAATATTAAACGTCAACGTGAGCGCAAAAAGCAATACTACGTATGTATGTATGTACAAACGTCGACTGCGTCAGCGTCTGATGGGGCGCTCAGGTGGGCATACGTGACTTGCATGGAAATGCGCGACGCCAAATCGGAAGTTATTGAAATTGAACGACAACGAAAAGTGGTGCGGAATTTCAAATCAGCGCAACGAATCAAAACAGCAGCAACAGAAACAACAATGCAATTTAACTAGCCAAGCATTAAAACAAGCAACAGCGAGTGGCAAGCAAACAAAAATACCAAAAAACGAAAATTTCGCGATTTATTTACAAGAATGGAGTGTCAAAAAAATTAAAATACGAATTTTAATTTTCAACACCGGCCACTTGCCGTTTGTTGCCTATCAAGCGCCGCGCGCCGTGTGCCACATTCTACAAACGCTTGCCACTTGTCGCGCAATGATTGTTGATGCTTGTGCTTTAGCTTAAAATGAATGGCGGCGAGCTTGGAGCTCAATTGGTTATATGAATTTTCCAAAATTACCACATTGACAGTGGTTACACAGGTGGTTGGTGGTTTGGTGTGCGCCTATATTTGCATGGTCATTAGGGTGCGCGAACCGCGCCTTTGTTGTACCGCAGCCTTCGGCAACTATCCATACCGAATTTCGCTAAGATATATTGTCAATTAAAAACGTTTTCCATACAAGGACCGAATTTTTATCGATCAGTTTGTATGACAGCTATAATCACAGTGGTCCTTATGGTAGCAGCTTTCTTGATCTTCACTGCGGCGACAGAAGCAATGGCTAATAGGTTCTTGAAACCTCTTGAAACAATAATGTGTGGTGCCGAAACAATATAGCTATAGATCGGTCGAATTGGCAAAGTAATCTTAGAATTTCGCACGCAGATCTGTAGGTTTAATGTCCAAAATGGAACCCAAGCCGTAGTGCTGTTACCTCTGATTGAACACATTCAGCGAGTGAACCGCGATTTAAAAAGCTTCCCCCGTACGTACTTTTCTGTCGTCTGCATAACGAAAGCGCAAAGAACGACGCCGAAAGGTTACTTAACCTACCACTAATCGGCATTACAGTGCAAAGTTCTGCAGCAAAATCAGCTGCAAGTTTGACGCCATTAGGTGAACTCTCTACAAGAACCTTCAGGCATAGCTCAACAAGCAGGGCGTCGATAGATAAAATGGACCACAGACACTTCGCTTTATTTAGGAGAGAAGGTTTAAAGTCACACTATAAGGAGAGGAACTTACAACATCTACCCAAACGGATCAAAAATCCCTAATGAAGTGTGCGCCGTAATATATTGCTCTGAGCTGGAACTCAGTAACCTTTCAAGCTTCCGGAATACTGCAATATCTTTGAGGCGGAAATCTTTGAGGTTCGGAAAGCGGCTGGGATAGCCAACAACGCAAAAAATAACATAAAGAAGATCAATATACGAGTAAACGTCAACAGCCAGACGTTAATTAAAACTATAATATTACATCGCAATACGTCAGAGAATATTTTTGAACCAAGGAGGCAGTAGAGTGGCTGCCGTAAAACGGCTGCATGTAAACTGGATTCAAGCCCACAAAAGAATTCCCGGAAACAAAATAATTGATGAAATTACCAAAAGTCGGGCTACCGAACCAATACAGAAATAAGTAAATCGCTAAACACGATACTTAAAAATCTACAAAAGAGCTGAGGAATGAGGGTGAGATGTAATGCCTTAAAGGCATGCTGGTTCGCGAAGATGAAATGAAATGCACCCCGAAGACAAAATCCCTTTTACTCACACGGTGTCGAAAAGAAAGCTGCAATACTGTTGTTGGCCTAATATCAGCTAAGAACGTACTGGTATCACAAACGAGCCGTATGGGTAGCAATAACGACAATTCACACAGAAAGTCCAGGAAAGTAGGCATGAGAGACGCTGAAATACCTCTTATGCTTCTATCCAGCCTTATCTAGGTCTCGTCTTAGATATCTAAGAGCGTCGTAGTTCAATGAACTAGATGAGGTATCCAAATTAGATATCAAGTCGCTTTCAAATTTCAGCGTTGACTGGCTGTGTGACGAATACTTCAACTCAAATTAAACTGAACCACGATTTGGTATTAACGGGTGATTTTTTTGAGGTTAGGATTTTCATGCAGTAGTATTTGACAGATCACGTGGGATGTCAGACATGGTGTCAAAGAGAAAGATGCTCAGTATGCTTTGACATTTCATCATGAATAGACTTACTAACGAGCAACGCTTGCAAATCATTGAATTTTATTACCAAAATCAGTGTTCGGTTCGAAATGTGTTTCGCGTCCGTGTCCGATGAGCGATGAGGCTCATTTCTGGTTGAATGGCTACGTAAATAAGCAAAATTGCCGCATTTGGGGTGAAGAGCAACCAGAAGCCGTTCAAGAACTGCCCATGCATCCCGAAAAATGCACTGTTTGGTGTGGTTTGTACGCTGGTGGAATCATTGGACCGTATTTTTTCAAAGATGCTGTTGGACGCAACGTTACGGTGAATGGCGATCGCTATCGTTCGATGCTAACAAACTTTTTGTTGCCAAAAATGGAAGAACTGAACTTGGTTGACATGTGGTTTCAACAAGATGGCGCTACATGCCACACAGCTCGCGATTCTATGGCCATTTTGAGGGAAAACTTCGGACAACAATTCATCTCAAGAAATGGACCCGTAAGTTGGCCACCAAGATCATGCGATTTAACGCCTTTAGACTATTTTTTGTGGGGCTACGTCAAGTCTAAAGTCTACAGAAATAAGCCAGCAACTATTCCAGCTTTGGAAGACAACATTTCCGAAGAAATTCGGGCTATTCCGGCCGAAATGCTCGAAAAAGTTGCCCAAAATTGGACTTTCCGAATGGACCACCTAAGACGCAGCCGCGGTCAACATTTAAATGAAATTATCTTCAAAAAGTAAATGTCATGAACCAATCTAACGTTTCAAATAAAGAA